>CANSZD010003089.1:0-153876 GCA_947648045.1 Beta corolliflora | reverse complement strand
CTACTACTACTACTACTACTACTACTACCTACTACTACTACCACTACTACTACCACTACCACTATTACCACTTTACTACCCACTTACTACCCCTTTACTACCCGCACCACTTACCCTTGCCACTCACACCACTTTACCACTACTTGCCACTACCACTACCACTTACCACCACTACTACCACTACTACCACTACCACTACTACCCTTACTACTACTACTACTACTACCCACTTACTACCCCTTGCCCTTGCCACTACCACCTAACGTGCCCTTCTTCTGCTGCTATACTTCTACTTCTTGCCGCTACTACCACTCTTGCCACTCTTTGCCACTAAGGCTACCACTACTACCATACTACTACCACTACTACTACTACTACTACCACTACTCTTGCCACTCACCACCCTTCCCTTTACCCTTGCTTTACTGCCCCTACCCTTACCATTCTTACTACTACTTACCACCACTACTACTCTTGCCACTACTAGCTACTACTCACACTACTACCTTCACACTACTACTACTACTACTACTACTACTACTACTACTACTACTACTACTACCACCACCACCACCACCACCAAAAATAGCAATATGACAATGCCCTAGTTTTTTAACCTAAAGATCAGACTAGCTACTTTAAATAAAGATCAAAGTAACTGAAATCGATCAAATTTACACCCTTTAATTATTATACAGACCTAATTTCACTAGCAAATTATTCATAAAACTACAATTGGTTATAAACTTGAGGCTTGAATGTGAAGTTACGGTAAAAGTTGTGGAAATTTTGGGTACCTGAGAGAGGTGGAGGAGGAATTTGGGGTGTTTAGGAAGGGTGGAGGGTGCGGGCGGTGGTGGTGCGGGGCTTGGTGGTACGGCGGCGGGTAGAGGCTGGCTTGGGAGCACGGTTCAGGCCGCGGAGGAGGGCTTGCGTGGGTAGTTTGCTAGAAGCCTGGTTGTTGATGAAACCCACCGAGATTGGAGAGTAGGAGGCCGCGGTCGCGGGGTTTGGTTGCGTCGTGCAGTGGCCCGTGAAGGGAAGGTGGAACCCCGGTGGCGTTGAACCTGGTGGCACGTAATACCGAACTTAGTGAAATGTCGAGAGGAAGGAGATAGGCTGAGAGTGGAATGAGAGAAGGCCAGGACTTAGTGAATTTAATTTCCGCGCGTATCATTGGAAAAAAACATAATTAACATTGCGGTTCACAAAACCGAAAACGGTTAACGAAGGCCAGCGGTTTTTTGTTAACCATTTCGGTTTTCGATAACCACGAGCGGTTTATGTTTACTTTTCCCGCCCCAATTTCGAGGATTTACGCTACGGTTCTCTTAAGGACAGCCCGGTTGTGTTGTGACAATATAGCGTTTTCCCACTAGTGAAAGATACCTTGATTTTGTAGAAATCAACGAACTTCGATCTATCGATCTAAAATCGAAGAACAACTAATGTGCTTTTCTCTCTAATATGAACCCAATAATGCTCTCTGGTCCATAGAATAAAGCATAATCCAAAAAAATAAAACATCCTTAATATTTATAATTAGGCACGAGACGACAATTTTTGTCGGAACATAAATGGGTGCCGGGCGCACGAACAGATGTGGGTGCACCCAGACACAGCGATCTCAGTGCAGCAATCTAGCCGAAGGTGCGGGCTCACATCCCAGTAAGTGGTGCGGCGCACCTCATTAGGCGGGTGCGGGCGCACCAACTTTTACGCTACGGTCGGACAATTGACTTAAAACATACATAACTCTTTGGTTTTAGATCGAAATTAAGCTTATGATAGTCGTTGGAAAGCTATCGAAACAAGACTTTCACCTCACGGCTAAAATTACATTCATCCGATTTGTGGTTTGAAAGTTATATCCATTTGAAGTTCTACGTACAAGAGATTCTATTGTGCAATGTGCTCCTTTGTGCGAGCGAACATAGGGCATGGTGTGACCTGACATTTCTCAACGTGTGCTATATTTTCATTACTTTCTTTGCAGGCTCTGCAACTCGTAGTAGGTCTTAGGTAGTCAACATATTAAGAACATGTGAAATAGGAGTTTGAAAGCAAATGTACTAGAAATTTGGTCAAAAATGATTGAAAAATCTGGCAAAATATCACTATGATCAAGTGAATGAAATAGAAGGGAAATGGAGAGAAGAGGAAAGAAAGGGAGAAAGAGGGATCGAAAATGAGCTAAAAAGAGTCGTAAAAGTGCGTTAGAAATGCACTTATCGAAAGGAGCTTTATAGCTTGCAAAGGCGATATGCATTCGAGTGAGAGCGATATATTGTAAGCTTCAGCTGACTCGGTATTCGGTTGGAGTAGAAAGTGGAGAATCGGACTCAAAGTGAGAGGAGGATGCGAGACCATCGGGGTCGAGACCGCGCCCAGCATCGAGACATAGAGCCCACGTGCTAAAAAGGTCCCAATGTATTTCTTTAGGGATATTTCCTCGGTACCCTTGAGTTTGGCGTAAATCCCAAAATACCCCATATTTGGGGAATTCCTCATATACCCCGGGTTTGTGTTTGGGTCTAAAATACCCTTATTATGGATGGAAACCTAGTAGGTTAGGGTTTTCCTCTCCTTCTCCCCAATTTTCTTTCTCTCTCCTCCACTCCATTGATGAACATGGGAAGCTTTCTCTGCTCCCCCACCCCGCCCCCTTACCCTTGCCCTATGCACCCCCTCCCACCACCACCTCCTCGCCGCCCTCCCTTCCCAAGTGACACGAACCCTCGCCCACTTCCCCCCTCAACCCATCCCCTTCAGAATCCTAAGTGCGCCCCTCCAGTCCCCGCATCCTCCCCTCTCCCCGGCGACCCTTCCATCTTAGCGGTGAGCAATCGACTCAGTTTTCGTGGCCACGGCGATGCAGGAGCTAGAGGAGAGAGAGATCTAAGTGCGAAAAATCTAGGTTCTTGAATGACGGGTTCGAAAAATTTGCGGGGCTTCGGGAGGAGGCTGCGGAGGAAGGATGCGAGGCTGCGGGGATGCGTGGGGGAGGAGGGCGGCTGCGAGGATTCGGGAGGGGGTGTGTCGGCGGGGAAGGGAGGGGGTCGACGGGGAAGGTGAGGGGGTGGTGAGGCGGTGGGGGGAGGTAAGGGGGTGGGGATGGGGGAGGGATGAAAGCTTCCATGTTCATCGATGGAGAGAGAGAGAAAGAAAGAATTGGGGAAGCGAGGGAAAACCTAACGGTGTTAGGTTTGAATCCCATAGTAAGGGTATTTTAGACTCAAACACAAATCTCAAGAGGGTATCGAGGAATTCCCAAATGTGGGGGTTATTTGGGACACGCAGGAGGCCTCGGGACATTTTGAAATTTCCTTATTTCTTTTGGTGAAAAGTCCACCCAGAGCATGAGGAAGAACTTCCACCCCTAAACGGGAGGCATAATCGATGGTGTCGATCATGCTTGGACATTTTAAAAGGGAAGTGAAAAGTTGAGCTTGAGGAGGGACTCCATTCATAGACTCGGCTCTAGTTGGACCACGATGGAGGACTTAACACGTGAGAGCGCCTTTGACACGAAAAGAGATGGTAAGAATTCAATACTCATATTATTTCGCATAACGAATTGAAATAGATAGAATATTTCGTGAAATGGATGGGACGTATAAGACATTAGAAAAGTGAAATGTAGTAGAAGATGTAGAGAGAGAAAGAACCAAAATTATGGATTGGAAGAGTCGAACCATCACCGTCCACTAATTCCTCGGTGTTAATCATATGGAGCGTGAAGAGACAAGTTAGCAAGGTCATTGGTCACGTGGTGGGAAGCACCAGCTGTCGAGACTTGACTAGTGGAGGAAGGATCATGGGCCGGTAGCAATGTGAGCACGAGGAGCTTTCTTGACACCACGAATAGGAGCGAGTGAAGGGACTTGAATAGTGGGGAATCGCCCTTTGAAAAGTCGTGCGGTTGTTGAGTGAATGGCCAGCCTATTCGCAGCCCCCTTGACACTTGCCCCAGTAAAGTCGTGGTTTGCGAGGAGACGAAACAATAGAGGAGTTGGAATGGTGCCGGGTTGGGATTAGGAGATGACTCGGAGGAGGAGGGAGCCGGGGGCGGTAGGCGGCATGGCCATGGCGGGGAATGGCGAGAGTGGGCTTGATGGGCCGTGAGTTCGCTTGGTGATAAGTTTCTCGTGGAGTTCATGAAGGAAATCGGAGTGTCTGAGCATTCATGGCGTCAATAGTAAATGACATGTGCTTTGCATGCATACCCGAGTCGAACAAGACTTTGTTAGTGATATCTTCATGGTCCGTGGGTTTCCCGTGGGCGAGCGATAGGTACATTCGCTAATAGCTTGCAGTATAGCGGTAATGATGCAGGTTGAGTGAGTGATCCGAATGAGGGTTGCTCTTAATCTTCTCAAGTGACCTCGAGAGGGATTATCATAAGTTGTGGCAAGGAGATCCCAGGCTTCGCGGCGTGCCAGGTTTGGGACCTGAGCGGAATAAATTCCGGAGAAAGGGTGCCTCCGATGGCTCCAAAAAGAAGACGTTCTTGGCGAAACCAAGTGAGGAAGCGTAGGAATATCCACGGAGGCACGAAGTGAAGCAATGATGGAAGTAGCAAGAGATGGGTGTACGCCATCGATAAATTTCCACAAGTCGTGCCAGAAAAGCTTAGTTGGGTCTTCCGGGCTACATAGTTAAGTGAGGTGAGCTTTATGGAATTGTGGACTTGGATGATGGTGAAGGAGTTGATGGATCCAAAGGGTTAGCGATAAGTGCATCATTCACCATAGTGGAGAGTAGGAAAAAAAACGAGAGACAAGAAAGATGGAGGATCTAGTCGATAACATATAAGAATATGAAGGATATGATAATTTGATAATCTTTATTGAAGGAATGAATATGTTAAAATAGGCAAGTAAGCTTGACCTAGCTAAACTATAGTAGCGTAATTAGCACTAACAAACTACCTAACTATTGCTATTATTATGCTAGATAAGATAGGAAGCTAATCGATCTTTTACAACGAGAATATACTACGGATTATAGTAACTAGAAAATATAATGTGAAAGATATTTACAAGGAAAATATTTTCGAGTGGATTTATTCCTTAATAGGTGGTGAATTTGATAGCTTACCCACGCCATATCCACTCGCCTCACCTGGGCGCATCCACATACACCTACCTTTAAATCTAACATATTAGTCCTATTTTTGTCCTTAAACTCAAAAATAATAAACCGATTATCAAATATCAATTGGTTGGTAGTTTATGATCACATTTTTTTTATTTTGTTAATTTCATAACATCGACGGGTCGATTTGAGACGGATATGAGGCGGGTAGTGGGTGGGTATAGGTGGTTAATGGATATACAATTGGGTGGCGGGATGAATGTGGATTTAGGTTTATACCCCCTTCTGGATGTGGATGTTAGATTTGTACTTACCATGGGTAGTAGATAGGTGATGGGGTAGAGAGGTATTAGGTGGATATGGGGAGGGGATATCCGCATCCCCGAGCGTCAATTGCCATCCTTAATGAGTTATTAAGGTGATCGAGCAAAAGAATAGGGGAAAAAATCAGACGTCGATTAGTAGCCCCATTAAACGAAGGAAAAATTGAGCGGGAACTCCCATTATGGGCGTTAGCCGAATTTTTGTCTCAGTACGGTGTTATTTACGGCGATTCACGTATCATCATTTTTTTTGACGAAATCGATCGGACCTGATTGGTTACCTATTTAACGAGGTTAGATTTTTTAAAATTTCTCAAACTAGATTCGTTCTTCCTCCTCTTTCTCTCTCCTCCCTCATTCCCCGCCACCCCTCTACCTCCCCCCCTCCCTTCCCACCTCCCTTAGCACCCACCCCGAAATCCCCCTCCCCTCCTCCTTAGCCATGCCGGATCCCATTCTTTCTTTTCTCCCACCTCCATTTTTTTTTTTTTCTTAGTCCTTTTCGGTTCGATCATTCATTGTGTTTTTTTCTTTTCTTTCATTCTTTTTCTTTCTTTTAGTTACGCAATATTATTACTCCATTGTTAATTAGAGTTGAGGTACTATGCGAGCAAGACCAAATTGGTTGAGTTGAAGAAATTCTTGGTCTTGTGAATGAATGTGTAAATTTTATATCCCCTCTCTAGATTCCCATATTTTTATGTCTAATTCGTTTCTATTTTCCGAATTTTTATATTTGATCTTACAATTGATGTAACTCGGTGATATTATGCTATAGTTGTTGCGCTGAAAATTGGCCGGGAAGCGGGGGTGTGTGAGGTTGACAGATAGGATTCGTCGATGTTGTATTCCGGGCTTACGCTACGTTGTGTTGCATGTCTCCACATACTTTTTGGAAAGCAGGATATGAAATAAGATGGGAAATGTTGATGAATTTGTTTGTGTTAGCATTTGAGCTGCAGACTTTAGGAGGCTTGATAGTTGGGACTATTCGCAAACTCTGCGGCTAAAAAAGCTAGCACAAACAAATTCATCAGCTATTCCATCTTATTTCATATACGCTCCAAAGTAGTGGAGGCATCATGCCTACGTGTTGGCCGAAGTCGAGGATAACATCTTGTGAAGAATCCGATTGACAACCTCACACATGATAGTTACTTAATTTTTTTATTAAAGCGTAGTTTTTTATGTAGGTAAGTTGGAAATCGAAATACGCGAAACGAAGGGGGAAAGTTGAGGATCCTTCTCTTGCGAGGTGAAATTAATCGATTTTTTTAGATCGGAGATGATCCGGAAATCTGTAATTTATCGCTTATTGTTCTTTTTTTTTTTAGGGAATATCGCTCTTCTTTCGTAAAAAGTTGTTATTTGAACAAAATGCATATAAAAAATTAAAAATGAGTTATGTGGACAAAAGTGTATGGGTAGAAAAAAGTAAAAATATGCTCATTAGGTTCATTTTATTTTGGGGAATTCTTAGGTAGTCTTCTTGAGGTTTGACGTGATGCTGAGATTAAAAGCATATTTGGGGAATTAGATACGCGTTTGTGTTGTGCAAAAATACATACTGTTATACAGAAATTAGTGCATTAATTCATAGGCAGCTCAAACTTTGAAGCTGAAAGTTTAATAAGGGTATTTTGAGAATTAAGCCCGACATAAATGCGCCAGAAAATTTCTCTTTTATATTTGGAAGATGGAGTAAAAAGAACTTTCGATAAGCCACCTCACCACCCACCCTCTCTCTCTTTCCTTTACCAAAATCTTGATTAATCTAACCCTAACCCAAAAATTTAGCTAAGTAGTAGATTAGTAATACACTACTAAAAAAAATTCAACTTCTCTACTTTCTCTGTCTCTTCCTTCTCTTCTTCCCAAAGTGGTTGTTCAATGTTCATCACATAATAATGAGCATCTTTAATTCTATCAATCTTAGGGTTTTTCATCTCCTTAATTGCAATTCTCGTTTTTAGTTGAATTCAAGTTACTCCAATTTATTCCCCTCTTTTTTCTTCTTCTGCTTGCTAGAGTTCAGTTAGGGTTTTTCGAGCTTTTCAGTTGATTTTAATGGAGCCTCGTGTTGGAAACAAGTATCGACTTGGTCGTAAGATCGGAAGTGGTTCTTTTGGAGAGATCTATCTTGGTATACTTTTTTCTCAAACTTCATTCAATTTTTCTTCTGTTTGAACTTTGAAACCATTTATTTTATTTTATTTTACTTTTTGTTTGGTTTTTGTAGGAACTAACATTCAAACTAATGAAGAGGTGGCAATTAAGCTTGTAAGTTGCTCATTATTGGTTTTTTGATGAATTTATTTAATAAATTATGTTGTACTGGAGAAATGTTTTTGGGAAATGATTGCGTTTATTAGTTTTATTGTTGTTTTTGGTGGTTGATTTGAATTTAGTATATATTCACTTGGAAGTAAGATTGTGGGAAGTAGAGTGAAAACTATAATTAGCTATGAATTGGAAAATGGAAACTTGTTCTTTACATGATTGAGAGTATTTTTTTGAAGAGTTAGGAAACGAAGCTGTTTGTAGTGTCTTGTTCAGCGGTACGTGCATATTTAGTGGTATTAATGCTAATGGTAGTGATGGTAATTTGAAAGTTGAAGTCAGGTTTGTTTGGAGGATTTTGGTAAAATTTCATACCTTGTGTTTGGTTAGATATCTATGTTTCTGTTGGATTATAGGTAATGCTTTTCTGGAGTGTTTCGTACTTTAAGTACTAGGAAATTTCTTTAGCAAAAAAACATGATAATCTCAATGTTTTGAACTGCTTCCATTTTCTGGTGGTAATTGTTTGGTGTAACCATCATTACTCTTCCAAGGGTAAGTTTGAATACATCTTACCCACTTTGGATTGTTTACTAGGCTTCTCTCACGTGCTTTTTGAGCTTGATTGACTTGATTTGCTTTGCTAATAGGTTATGAAGACGATTTATCGTCTTTCTTGAGAATTGTGTATTGATCGTAGAGGGAGTTACAATGTGTATGTAAGTGTAGGATGTTAGCTTTTCCTTGCATTTTTTTTGAAAAGGAGCAATACATAAAAGAACATCAATTTTGAAACCCTAGTCTGGGTTTGGGCTTTGCTTCATAAGTGAGCTTCGGGAGGGAGAAAATGAGGAAGAAATATGTGAGCGAAGCATCTGCTTAGAAGTTAAGATTATCTTCACGCAGTTGAGTTTGTCAGTTGTATAGAATACCTTTATTACTGTGTGTATATATTTGGTGTCAGTTGCTGAATAACAATAAAAAATGTCAAGCTCATGTGTTGTAGTTCTTTTCATATATTAGTATCCTGGCCAAGCTACTGGTAGAAAGGACTCGAGGGTCTGTATGGTGGGATAGTGAAAAGGAGAGCCGATTAACAGGATTGAATGAAATGAAATTTGAGTTTGATCCATGTCCTTTTTTGGGGATTGTTAAACATCGCCTATACACAATTACTTAAAATCGCCCCGGTCCACAAAAATATTTCCAACTTTACCCCTCCTTTTTTTCTTTTCTTTTCCACAACCACCACCTCCATTCCCACAACCACCACCGAAACCACGCAAACCACCACGGAGGCCACGCACCCACCAGAAACCACGCAAACCACCACGAGCAAGCCCGGGAAAAATAAAAATGTAAAGTTGTGGAAACGCTGCGTTTCCATGGACATGCAACGTCGGCACGGGCGTTATGTCCATGAGACTGACGTGTGGCTTTGCACATTAGCCCTTGAGTTTTAAAAAGGCGCATGGGCACCTTGGCGCAAAGGGAGGTGCAAGGCGCAAGGCGAAGCGCCACGCATCCAGTAGGCGAGGCTGCCCCATTGTGCCAAAAACACTTAGAAATAAAAAATAGAAGTATTGTAATATTTATAACAACATAAATATTATATTAAAGACCCATAAAAGGATATAAGAAAACATAGTTTATCGCTAGAATATTGCACCAAGTCGAAAGTACTAAGTAGAAAGAAAGGCGAACAAACTTTTCAAGATTCTCCATCAATAAGTACTTGCAATTAAATGATTCCTAAAAACTACAATTCAAATGATATTCCAAAAAACTAATTAATTTAGGAACAATATATAATATAATAATGGAAACATA
This sequence comes from Beta corolliflora, assembly GCA_947648045.1. NCBI lineage: Eukaryota > Viridiplantae > Streptophyta > Magnoliopsida > Caryophyllales > Amaranthaceae > Beta > Beta corolliflora. The sequence continues at coordinate 144,346 of CANSZD010003089.1, read as the reverse complement.
AAAGCCTAATATAGTCACTTGCCTCTAAGAAAAAGAAACTTTTGTTTTTGAAAAAAAAATTGTTTAACTCAAGTCAGTCACTTTGGCCCTCTATAATAAAGAAATAAAATGAGAGAAAGAAAGAAAGAAGAGGAAGGGAAAAAAGAAGACAAAGGGAATCAAAATAAATAAAGTAAGAAAAATGATAGAAAGAGGAAAAAAGAAAAGAAGAGACTAGATAAATCGCTCAAAAAAAGAAGAGTCGAGATAAATCCCTCAAGAAAGACGAGGCGAGATAAAGAAGAGAGAACGAAGAAGGCCGGGGCAAAAAGATAACTTACAGAGACAGTCGACCACCGGTGAGGAGTCGGAGAGGACATAGCGACCACCGGCAACAGGGCTCTGTAGCCAAAAGCGACCATTGTCCATCATCTTCTTCTTCTTTTTTAAATAAGTATGGCTTCATCATCTTCTTTTATTATTATGAGTTCTTTTTCATCATCTTGATAAGTATGGCAAAGTAGGTGAGAGGCCGTTCGAAACCACTAAAACGTGGATTTTTTTTTTTTTTGAAAAAAGACGGTGCCTGCCTTGCCCGCGACGCCTCGGCCACAGAAGAGCGACGCCTCCTGCGCCTTACGCCTCTTGAAAATGCGCCTAGCCTTGTGGCGCTTCCTCGCGCTTCTCGTTGCTGCCTATCGCTTCGCTTTGGGTTGGTCGGCGTTTTCTCGTCCTTTGTGCTCGCCTTGCGCCCTAGGGCGCGCCTTGAGCGCTTTTTTAAAACTATCGTTAGCCCCATGGACGTTAGCCCTTGGACACAATGTTTGGCCGATGTTTGCTTTGGAGGCACGGCGATTGGTAGTTAAATTTGTGATTTTAGGTGGTGGTGGAGAGAGAGTTGTAAAAGTAGCCAAGGGTAAAATAGTACATTTTATATGGTAGTTGGGGGGCGATTTTAAGTAATTTTAGGGCGATGAATAGAAGTTAAGCTTTTTTTTTATGTGGGAAGAAGCAATCTAGTAACCTTAGTGCCTAAATATGTACTACAAAAATGAATAGAAAAACAGGAAAGGGCAAATGTCAATCTCCTAAAAGTGGAAATGGCGGGAGGCATTGATCAGAAAAACCATTACATGGTTCTCTTATTCAAAGGAAAACAAAAGAAAAATGAGATTAGAATTTCAAATTCAAAAACATCTCAATTTTTTGACCCATCTTCCCATGTCCCAAATGTTATTTTGATCCCTTTTCATGCATCGTTTGCTTCCCACCATGACCAACCCTTGAGCTGGCATCAATTGAATTATTGTCAGGATTACATTCTCTATCGAACAAAACATCGTTAGTTTTCATTTTTTTTTGAAGTACTGATATTTTCATCTTTATATTTATAGTGTGACTCTGAATTTTAATGTGGCTTGCGAAAGCCAGAGATCTAGGCAAGGTGCTAAGCTGTCGTTGAAGATGAGAAGGGGGGGGTTCAGTTGAGCGATTCAAACTGTTCCCTTATCTGGCCTTTTTTGGTCATGAGGACATAATGATTTTAGCAGAGGAGGTAAACACTGTGCCAGAGTTTTCAGGAACATGAAGAAATGTTTCTAAAGGCAACCAACCAGCTGGTGTACATCAGAGTTTCATGCACATTCTTTTGCGTTTTGGCATCTACGATGTTTCAAAGTATAGTCTTGGGCTTCTCTAAGTTTTATAGGCCCCTTTTGTAGAGCTACCTGGATTTCAATTCATATATCCATGTGAGTGATGAACAAGTTGCCAAGAAGTTATGATGGATGAGAAATCGTTTACACATGTGAAGCGAATAAATTGCGGAGAGGTTAAATTTGTTAACAGAGTATTATGTGGTTGGATGCTTCTAGTTATTGATATTCTGCTCAGCAGCAAATTTAGTGGCATTTTAGACTTGCTAGATGATTTTTAGTACATGTTACTGAATTTTAGTTAGCCTTTTTCTGTTAGTTGAGTGCCTTTCGCGTATGTTATAATCCTATATATGGTCTTTTTGTGTGTAATATTAAGAATTTGCTTAAGAAGTATATTCATCATACTCATGCAAGGAGTTAAGAAAGGAGGTATGCATATGCCAAGAGCCTAGGACTCTGTTGTAAATGGTGTGGGTCAGGGTATGTTCTTCAGTGCTAAGATTTTGAGATAAATGTATGTTATGAACTTTTTACGAGTATCTTCCGTCATACTTATTTGACTTTGTAGCCAGTGGTTCTTCTTTCCTCATTTGACAGGGTTTGGTTCACGAATGTGGCGATATCTTGGCCTTGTGACTTGTGATGTGAGGTTCTATATTTTGAATATGGTGGTCCATTATGACAGTTAAAGGGTCTAAATCTGTCCGGAATTAGTTGAAGTGTTAGGCCTGGACAGGGAGAGAGAGGCCAGTGGTCTGAGGGTGGGAGGAGTTTGCAATGGTTGGAGGGAAAAAGGAACTGTGGAGGTAAAGGATTTCGTTGTGATGAGAGAGAAGAAATGGTGATACAAGTAGGCGATTAGGCCAGACAAGGTGGATTGGTGGTGGGGGCCAGCAAATAGTTGTAGGAATGGATTATTGGACACAGGTGACTGTAGGTTGGTTGAGGGATGGAGATGAAGCCTTAGAGACTTCCTTTACTCAACTGTAAGAAGACAATAAAATGAAGTCAATAAGCCTATAGCAGACTTAGTTTTCCCCCTCTAAATCAAGCAAGGGGGTTAGCTTGTATGGTTTTCCCTGTGTTCCATCATTTAACCTAGAGTTTCCCTCCCCTTTTTGCTGTGTGGCTTGATTGTGAAAGTGTGAAGCGATCTATGAAGATGCACAGATGGTCCTAGATCACTATCCCTATTTAATTGATGCATCTAGCAAAAATTCTGCTGTTTTTAGGAAAAGTTAAGACAAAACATCCACAGTTGCTCTATGAGTCAAAGCTATACAGGATCCTGCAGGGGAGGAAGTAATGGATTTTACAGCATTTCCCATGTGATATAATTAGAATTTACTTGGTGGCTTTTCCCCTCAGTGTATCGGTTTTTGTAAAGAGACTTTATTCCCTGTGCTTACCTTCTTCAGCTGGGATTCCAAATGTGAGGTGGTTTGGCGTAGAGGGTGATTACAATGTTCTTGTTGTATGGATCTACTTGGGCCTAGCCTTGAAGATCTATTTAACTTCTGCAACAGGAAATTTTCGTTGAAAACAGGTTCTCATGCTTGCAGATCAGATGAAATAACCTTTATCTGCCATAAGGTTGATTTGATATGCAATTTGTTATATATATTCTTGTTTCTGTATTAATTCGAAAGCTCCATTACTCAGATTAAACGGATCGAGTTTGTTCATTCAAATCCTTCTTGCATCGTGATATTAAGCCTGACAACTTCCTCATGGGCTTGGGTCGGCGAGAACAAATCAGGTATCTGTTCTAAATTATGATGGTCTTTACACAAATCTATTACTCGCCAAATTTATTTCAGCTAGCTTTGACTCCTTCCGTCCGTAGATAAGGAAAAGCTTTCTCTCAGCTTATTTCCTGTGGCGCCCATTTGATAAGGGGTGAGGTGGGGGTGGTAAAGCGAGTTACTTCCTCTGTTTTTTTAATTGCACCATTTCTCTTTTCACGTTTGCCGAAACGCTTGCTTAACGAGGCGTCGATATCTCTACGATTGCGCATTATAAGTAAAAATTATAAAAATTTGATGTTGGAATCCTTGCGTTGGGATAGATCTAAGAAGACGCACTTGGTATGTTTCTTTTATATAATGATGCGAGAAGCTTAACAAAGTTGGTTGAAGGGTAGTCCCAAAAACAAAAAATGGTGCAAGTAAAAAAAGAGAGGAAGTATATTTTAGTGATGTTAGATGATAAATCTGGCCATTTCCCATATAAAAAAATTTCTTGAAAAAGCCATTAAAGCAAGGAGTGAAGTTTATTGAGAGATGGAGGGGCTAGCTTGTTTGAGTTTTGAAAAGCTGGAAATGATTGTATGGTCTTCCTAGATAAAATATACTCCCTCCATTCTCTAAAGCTTTACTCAATTGCTTTGCATAAGGTTAAAGTTCATAAACTTGGTCATATTTTTCACTAATATAGAAGGAAAATATCATGTGCGATTTTATTATATTCGATTTGATGTATAATTTGAAAACATTGAGTTCTGTAAATTTTATGTATACGTAACTAGAGATGCTGATGGTCTTATGTGTGTCTTAGAGACCATATAGAAAACAGAGGTAAGGGTTTGGGAATGGAGTTACTTCAGTTAGAATGCACTTGGGGAAGAGAGCCTAAAATCTTTTGGCAACATTATTGATTAATAAGAAAGGTGCATTTTGGCTTCCAGTGGCCGTAATGGAATTACTGGCTTGGCAAGAATACAGAGAACAACTACACATCAGCATATCCCATATAGGTAAGAGTGGAAGTGTATTGAAGAGAGCTTGATGGCCAAAGGATATTGGCTGCTTAGTTCCTTACCCTTCTGAAATTTCCTTCTCGCATAAGCAGCATTTTGGCTTTGTTCTTTTAACTGCAACGTGCAGCTTGTTGTTGAGATTGGAGTTTTTATTGTTATGAAATAAAATTTACAGGTTGCCTTAGTAGTACCTTGTTTCATGCTTCACTTCTCTGATTGCAGATAGCCATCATGTAATTTCTAATTTTGTGATGCTTCTTGAGCTCGATTTGCTTCGTCGTTTCCAAAGGAAATTCCTTCTTTTTAGATGAGTCCTGAGATTTGCTAGGATCACTTGCTTACACTACCTACATTATGATGTCACATTATGAGAGAGCATCACATATTGTTGTTAAGGCCTTCCTGACAAGAGAGGGTCTGAGGGAGAGGCAAAGAGAGTGTGAAGGAGAGGGACAGAGGGGATGAAATAAAAGAAGAAACAAAGCAAATAAGGATTTTCCGAGTAAAGCCAAATGAATTAAATTCTTCTAGCCCTGTGCATGAGGTTAACACCTGTTACCATTTGGTAGTTGGACTATGCAAACATACCATTGCACTCAGTAGAGGCTTTTGGTTAGCCCGCTGATTAGAATTGTGTCTACTTGCTTTTCTGATTTCAAATACTTGCTTCACTGTTGTGCATTTTTAATTTTCAATCTCAGTGTAATGAGGCACAAATTTCAAAATGGACTACCTCTTGGGAACAGAGGAGACAGTAGTCACTGTACCTGCCGGACATCTTGATTCGTTCCACACTAACACTAGAGCTGAGCAAGATCTCTCACTAGTGATAATCAAACAGATGTCAGTACAATGACATTGCTTAGAGATCCGAGTAACTTTAGTATGGATTGAACAGATCATTTGGCAAGAGTGCTACTCTGCTAATGTCTACTCAGGAATTTAGGAGCGATTGAGCTTCTTTATTGTTGCTCATATCATTTTGTAAAAATTGCAGAGAAAATAAAAACTTGACGGGAACTGCAAGATATGCGAGTATGAACACTCACCTCGGAATAGGTATATAACATTGTCTTAAATCATAGGAAGCGTGTTTACTTTTTGGGTGCATTTTGATTTAGTCTCTTCTATATCTCATTCCTTTAACACGGTTTTAGTGTTGTTAAGAACAGAAGCAGGAGAGGCGATTTAGAATCTCTTGGATATGTGCTGATGTACTTCCTAAGAGGCAGGTAATTGTCGTTAACACTTAAGGCATCTTATGTCAGATTGCTTAGTGAGCTCACGTTTTTAAGGACTGTCTTGCAGCCTTCCTTGGCAGGGACTAAAGGCTGGGACTAGGAAACAAAAGTATGAGAAAATCAGTGAGAAAAAGGTCTCCACATCGATTGAGGTATGGAGTATGGACATTAAGGTTATGTTGCTGAAGCTTTTCTGTTATGTGCCTCTTTTCTCATATTGTTTCTGGAACTATTACTCCTGTTAGGCCCTATGTCGTGGTTATCCAACTGAGTTTGCATCATACTTCCATTACTGCCGCTCATTACGTTTTGATGATAAACCAGACTATGCTTACCTGAAAGAGAATATTTCGAGACCTCTTCATTCGAGAAGGTGCTGACTTTGACTTATTATTATTTTTTACAAGAAGGCTAAACTCGCCAAGATAGTTTTCACTCATGTCCGATTCCTCATTTCAGCTTCTCTTGCTCTCCTTTTGCTCATATCACTACAGGAGTATATTTTCTATCTATCCATTGTCCAGTTTATCCTATGTGCTGTTCTATAAGAAATGTGATCTCAATGTAGGTTTTCAATTCGACTACGTGTTTGACTGGACTATTCTGAAATATCAGCAATCACAATTAGCCGCTCCTCCTGCTCGTATGCGGTAAGTATTAGCGTACCGGAGACTGTTTTCATGCTTGGCCACTAGTCTGCAATTCTATTTGTTCATCTATGTGTTTTCCTTGCTTTTTATGCCTTCTAGGGTGCTGGTGCTGGAACTAGTGCAGGAGTGCCCACTCCGCCAATTGCAAATCCTGAAAGAAAATTGGGTCAGTATTATTTTGGCTATATTGCTCTTAAAAAATAGTTATTCAGTTTTGGGTTAGAGGTATCAAGAATAGGAGGGTTGGGAGTGTATGGGTTGCGGAAAAGGCACACTGTCCCATTATTTTTTGATTGTCAGGTTTCATAATTTTTCAGTAATAAACTTTTACATGGCTTTTTCAGGTGAAGAAGAAGGTCGGGCAGGGGTCTGTCGACTGGAGATAGTCTTCGACCGAAGAATGTCAGGATCACTTATGAATTCTGGAAGTCTATTGAAGCAGAAGGAAGTCCTCTTGCAAATGATCCCAACTGCAAGCAAAGATCACCTATGGTATGTTGGTTTTCTGTTTGGATGGGATGTTTGCTATAATATATAGATTATTTGAATGTTCCGAACATTTAGGTGCATTCGTCATTTAGTATGATGTCTTGGCAAGTTGGTATGAAGATGTTTAACCTATAGCCAACAGACAAGACAGGCATTAAAACAAGAGCTTCCCAATATTGGACAGATGGGAACATATGCTCTGAATGCAGTCGCTGCATTTTCTTTTGGTCTTTTTGGCTGACCTTGCATCTCTTTATCTCAAAATCACAAGTGCGGTGAAACACATTATGTCCAACCTTCTGGAAACCTTTGACTCATGACACTAAAGTTCTTTGATAACATATCTTCTCATGGGACAGCGAGAGATTTGATTGTTTCTCTTTGTAGTTCCCCATCGTGACTTAGAGGTTGAGGGTGTTCAAATTTTCCAATTTCATTTTGGTGATTTGTTAGCTTTAACTAGAATGTGTAATTCTTCTAGCCGTCACCTAGTCTACGTATTGGAACCTAAGTCATCCATGTCATGCTTAGCATGGTTTTAAATCTTCAATTCAATTCGGTTGCGGACCACTTTTGTGGTCAATGTGGATGGTTTGCAGCTGTTGCTATGCGTAATGTCTCAGTCATGGTAAGCTCGAAAACCGTTACAATGTGGTTGTGAAGTGGTGAGCTGATATCTAAAACCAAAAGTTTAGCCACAAGGTCATAATTTGTGGGAATGGTAATGGGGTTGAGTGTGTTACTTTTATGTGAAATTTCCCATGTGAATGTCCATGGTAATGATAATGCACTTATGCACACACGCTCCTTGAAAGGTAAACTTTTTTTAATTGATTTTCATTACCACTAATAATCATTATCTAGAGCCATGATACCTAGTCGTGATGCAGGTCAATCAAATTGACTTATCTCTATTATATATGACAAGTTGGCAACACATGGGGGACACCTTAAAAAATAGAAAAAAAAAAAAAAAAGGGATACTACTTGCTTCATTTAAACAAAAAAGGGGAAAAAAAAGAACAAAAGTACCACATTTATACTGAACAATAGGTTTTTGAAAAAACAAAATGTAAAGATAGGTCTTCTACACAATTAAATTTAATTTTCTATATGCGTTTGCACGTATTGCGTGCATATAAGGCTAGTACTTCGAAGTGGAGAGGGAATTACCATGGTAATTGAAGGGGAAATACCATATACTTCCTCCATTTTTATTACTTGCATCATTTCCATTTTGCACAAGGACCAAGGTGAGGAGAGAGATAGAGAGATAATAAAGGAACCTCATGTGCTAGAAGGAGAAAGAGAGAATATATTGCCAAAAGTAGAAATGATGCAAGTAATAGAGAATTGCCAAAAATGGGAAACAATGCAAGTAATAAAAAAAGAGGAAGTATAACATTATGCACAGAAATTCATTGCCATTACCTCAATCTGTGACCACCTACCAAATTGGTTGAGTTGTGTTTTGTAATATGTAGTATCTTCCTTGTGGATTCATAAGTATTCAAGTTCCTAGTTTTGGTAGCCTTACTTAGAAATAATGTTTGACTTAAGATAATGTTTGTTTTGTATTTTCAGTTGTCAAGCTCAAATCTTACGGGGGCGGTCTACTGGTTTTTCAAAGCGAGCTGCTATTCCCAGTAGCCGTGAAGCAGTTACAGGAGGGAATGAATCTGATCCTTCTCGTTCTCGTACAGCCGAGGCAAGCCCAAGCACAATGCAGAGGTTTTCAAGTGGGCAGAGAAGTTCTCCAGTTGGATCCTCAGATGCAAAGCAGCAATCCTCTGGTAGGATTACCAGCATTAAAAACTATGAGTCCACACTCAAGGGCATTGAGAGTCTGCATTTTGATGATGAAAGGGTCCATTAATATATACTCATGCTTACACCTTATTATTGTAATGATAATAATAAAAATGATATCATTGTGTGATTATACTAGTGATGGATCCCTGTAGTTTCTTGGAGTTGTAAGTGACTGAGCAGCGCCCGAAGGAAGTATAACTGGGAGTTGGAACCATTCACATTCAGAGTGGAGAAGCAGAGCAGTTAGCAGTCTAATACTGTGATTCTGTGAAGGGGAGGTAATGTTTCTGTACTGGCTCTTCTCGATTTGTGTGTGTAAATCTGTGTCTATTTGCTGACTGACTCACTAGTACCCTTCTGAGATTTGCTGGTGGGTACAGTGGACATGATTGTAAAATTGCTACACTGCATCAATGTTTCATATTGCAGCCCTATATTGGTGTTACATCATGTGCCGAAGGCCATCTCTTTTCCCTCTTCTATATAAAATTAAAATTTTACTCTTCTTTTTGCCGTTTCCTACTTGATTGTGTGTTTTCGTATTGCCGCGTTCATGTCCAAATGTATCTAAATTTCATGTTTACATCCATGTAGTATCCCTGTCTAACCGCACCTCCGTTGCCAAAGGGTATTGTGTGATTTTATTGGGGGCGATTAAGTATTGAGTTTTGGAGGGCAAAGTTAGGGGGTACTAGTCATATAAAAAATGTATGTGATTCCAGCAATACGTATATAATAATAGCCTGTTTGTAAGCGTTAACTAGTGGTAGTTATTATAATGAATTTAGTGTAGTTTTGTAAGAAAAACTCTTGTCAATATCAATAGGTATGATAATTTATTTTCAACTGTGTTTTTTTTTTTGAAATTTGCATTAACATTCATTACCGCAAGTTAGCTATAGAGATGGTTTTGCTTTAGAATAAAGATTTGGGAAGAAAATCACATGTTTGAGTAATGAGTGGAGAATATGAAAATACTAATTTAGATTATATAATTACATTATTGACATCAGAATATTGAATATTTGACATTCAAATTCTCTTGTTTAGTTCATCCTTAACATATAGTGTCACGGAAAATTGTCATATTACCACCTTAATATCAAGGTATTATGAATTATCAAAAGAAAATATCAACGTATCATATATATAAATCTAACTTTTAATTTCACTAACTGGCATTTTCTGCGTGAGTTTGAAATCCGTCGATTATTCTTTTGGCATAAATTCTACTAAGATTGGGGGGTCGCCTCCTTATATTTTTTTAGCCGAGAAGAAAGAAAGCCAGGGAGGTGCGATTGTGGCAACGCTCAAAGCGTCCTTGCGGATGATCTTGGAAAACGAAATATCGGGAGATTCAAACCAATAATAGAGATTGGGAGTGGAATGGCCACGATTAGCATCCGGTCAGCAAGCGTAATTGGAAACTACAAAAAGCATCTTTGAATGTTATAAGTAGCAAATTTTCTCGAGATCCTTGATTGCATCATTGATAAGAGCATTAATTGGCCAGGGGAATTTTCCATTCTTTTCGATAGGCTTGAATAGCAGAGGTTATCACCCTCAATAGAAATATTTTGAGCCCCCAAAAAGAGACCCCCTAATGCCTTCTCTAAGGCTCCAGGCGCCATTTCTTAAGATAGAGTTATTATCGGCAATAGCGTTAGCACACTTAACAAAAGCTTCCCCACCAAGTCTCTAATAATGAAAGCCAAAAAGTTGTCTTACTTGATACCTTATTTGGGCAATCAAAATTAAGTTTAACAAAGTCAAGCGGAGGGGGACCAAATAATGTTAGGCCTAGACTTTTTGGACTTACTAACATTATGTTGACAGTTCCCCAGAACTAGAAAAACTAGAATGAGAATGATCTAGATTAAACATATAAGCTTTAATCATGGCCCCTAGCATTGGGGAGAAAGGCTTTCCGACGAAAAGTGATCTTATTTCTAGCATCTACCAAACAAACCACCGGAACAATAGCATAGAAATTGAGATCCTTAAGAGATAAAGCTGGACTTAAGGTTACAAAAAAACTCAATAAAAGGGACATCATTAGAATCAATAGGAAGGGGGGTAAAGACCCCATTACCATTTACTATCTCTAAAACATCATGCACAAAAAGGACGGTCGATAAATAAATGATGAGTCAATCTTGAGAGTGGAAATTACAAAAACACACTCTAAAGGCGAGAAATATATGACTCAATTCCTAACCTTTTTTTAGTAGGAAGACCATTACGACAGATTTTCCACAAGAAGAATTTAATTTTAGGAGGAATAGACAAACCCCAAATCCAAGCAAACACATCGGGTCGGGCGGATCTAAACCATAACCTTGAAGTAAAGCGGCACTCGATTTAGCTTAGAATATTCTCCATATGCAGTAAAGACCCCAAAAATCATATCCGCCATTTCGTTAGAAGAAAGAAAAATTTCGGGATATCATCTACTATATTAGTCGGGACAAAATTTAAAAAGAAGCTCTTTATTCCACTTGAGCATCATTTGTAATGAAAAAATTGACCATCAACTCCTCTAACCCAATAATAGGCGGATGTTTCATTTTAATGGGACATTTAAACACCAAATAATAGGGGGTCGCCTCCTTAGAAAATGGCCTAGACCGTGTATGTTTGTTAAATTGTTTTTGCTTTTAGATTTGATATACATGTTTGTTTTAAAGTAAAAAACTAATGTATGTTACTTTCTATATTACCTTTTGCTTTAGGATATGGATATCTATTTGTTCTTACAAGTAAACAAGGCTGTTTATTTTCACATTTTGTTACAATATATAAATGTCATTAGTACTTATTATAATAAAAAATTCATATTCAAATTATAACTACAATAATAACTAAGTGACTATTGAGTATTGATGATGTCATTTTTTCATTATTATTATTAGTTAAATATTGAATTATTACTAATAATAATGATAGTGGGGAAGATCTATTTGTGATCTGTTTTAAATAGACAGGCATTATACATGTGGGGAAGATTTAGTTGCACTCTGCAAAATTGACAATATTCAATTACTATGGTGTTTTTGCATTGGTTGCGTATCAGGGGCAAGCTGCTAGCTAATTAGTCCTGGTCATACGATTGTGTGATCCTGATTTAAAATGTTCGTTACATTCAACGCAATAGACTATTAAAGTCAATTATGGATAACCATTTGTAAATTAGAGCGTTGGCAAACTAAATTTGTAATTTGAATTTTGAAGTTCTATGCAGCAGAAACTGGCTAATTCCTCACTTTATTTTTTATAACATCAATGATAAAGTTTTGACCATTTTTATTCTTCACTTGTGTTTGTATGAAATTTTCATAAATTAAAGTTATTGGAAATATATAGTTAGAGCTATTACAAGTTGTATAAATCATTTAGTTACGAGAAAATAATTACTATATGACTCATTTATTTGTATTGATCGATCATTATCAGTAGAAGAAAAGGCCCGACAAAAAAAACCTGTTGCACCTTTGTCTTTCTCTCCCTAAAGATTCTCTCAAATTATATGCTTCAAGATCCGTCATAGAGTATGCAAGGCAGTATTTACAAGCCAGTAAACTCCTTTTGAACGATGTAAAAAAAACTCCTTTTGAATATGCAAATATTTTCAATTTTAATGAGGTGTACACTTGGGATCCAATTTGTCCACGTTAATAAGTCTATAGCTTCGTATACACCCAATAAAAAAACGTTGATGCGGTGGAAGTGAAAGGATGAATGTGGTAAGTTTTTAAAGCACGAGGAGATATAGCAAGACATGAATCTTCTCAAAACAGAAAGACTACAACTTTTTTTTTCTATCCTTCTTTGGTAGGAATAGATAACTTGGTTATGCATGAGCACTGGATGCTCAAAAACATTATCACGAACTTTGGAAATTGGAAAGTAGTTTTATCAACACAAGCACGTGAATCAAATGAATGTGCTCGAAAAATCAAGCAAATTGTTGACAATTAACATATTAATGAGCATATGCTTTCCGTACAAAACAAGAAGCATCTGATTCTTTAGTACATAAGCTTTCTATCAGCTTCCTAAGTGACTTTCATTCGAGGGACTTTTGTCAATAGAGTAGGCTCCGTTTTATGGTATCTAAAGTTAGAGGAAGTAAACTTTGTACCAAATGTAAGAATTTAGATCCTTTACGGTCCGTTTGGTTAATGGTTATAAATGATGGTAATAGTTATGTAATTTATTGTAAATTTGTAAAGAAGTTATTATGTCAATGACCATGGTAATGAAACTTGATCACAAAATATAGGTTTTCCTATATAAATTTCCATTCTTAGCGTCAATACTACCTTCCCAAGTGGTAATGGATAGTAATGAGATTTTAGGAAGAAAATGGATGTTTTGGGATCAAGTAAGCATTACTGCATGGGTAATGATGTGGGATTTCCTTTATAAATTTACGCATAATGCATTACCATTCTGCCATTTATGACATCCAACCAAATGGTAGTTAAGGCACTAAGAAAAGCATGGAAACTTTAAAGTGAATGAATTAAGGGAAATTCTCATTGGTAACCTTGTAGTATTGGAAATTATATTTGGTAACCAATTTAAAACCTTATTCGAGCGTGACCTTGTAGTATTAATTTTTTACAAAAACGTGACATTAATGACGTTTCGTTAATTATTCCGTTAAATCTCATGTTTTTAGCCATTTAGTGCTACACCACTCTCACCATGGAAATGAAATGAGATCCACCACCACCAACCTCAATCCCTAATCCCGAGCATTAATGGCAATCCTACCAAACCTTCTTCCAATGGAAATCCTACCATCACCTCTGCGAATTCCACGCTCTTCACTCTTCTCCGAGCCCGAACCGGTTACGTGGCCCACACCATCGTCGCGCACATTAGAGGTCGGTTTTCGCTTCTCGACGACATGGGTCTCTCCTCGGATCCATTCACTTGGATCCTCATTGAAGAGATCGGATCCCGACATTGGACTTTCCGTTGACGGAGATCACCGCATTAGACGAATAATTCTTCCGACGCTAGACTTAGACATCGGTATAGTAATTAGTTGATCTTTGCCTACGTCATCTACTAGTGGTGCGCTTAGTGAGATTATGGATGCTAAGAAAGCTATGCCTCTGATAAACTTGCCACGCGAAGGGGGGAAGGGGTAGGAGAGGGGCGATGGGCGTAGGGGAAAGAGGGTATGCGAAGGGGGAAGGGTAGGAGGGGGGAGGGAAAGGGGCAACGGCGGTGAAGGAGGGAGGCGAAGGGTGGTGTGGGGGGCTGGCGGCTGCGGGGAATGGGGTGGGGAAGCTGAGAGGGGCGTGTGGGGGGTTGTTGTGGGGGGTTGCGGAGAGGTGGGGGTGGAGTGAGGGTGGCGAGGGGGGGGGTGGGGGTGGAGTGGGGGCTGGCATGGGCGGGGATGGTGGGGGTGCGGGGATGGTGTGTTTAAAGATGACATTTAACGGAAAAGTTAGCAAATTCCCCATTAATGTCACGTCCGGTAATAATATTCTAAGTAAGAGGTCACGTTTTGAATAAACTTTTGAGATTGGTTACCAAATATAATTTTGATAGTAAAGGGTTACGATGAGAATTTCCCAATGAATTAAAGCTAGTAATGTCATATCTTAACACGAAGTTCTTGAGAGAAATTAAACGAGAAAGGTTCGGTGGTGCGATGTTCGCCGGTGAACCAACAATTGAGATCGACTAGAAGACAAAAAAAAGCTCAACCTTAGTTACCTTCCTCCATAAGCTTCGGAAGGTAAATTAAAAAAAAATTCTCATTTTTTACTTTGTTACCTTCCTCCATACTATATTTTGTACATTTAAAATTTATTTTGTATACCCATATGATTTCTTTTGTACATTTAGAAACTATATTTGCGCATTCATAATAGTTTTTGTATCTTACATGAATTACATCAAAAAATTATGTTCGTACGTCCATATTATATTTTGTACATCCAAAAATTATATTTGCACATTCATAATGATTTTTGCATCTTACATCCATTAGTATATCCATATTATATTTTGTACATCCATGATTTCTTTTGTACATCCATGATTTCTTCTTTTGTACATCTAAAAACTATATTTTCACAACTATAGTGGTTTTTGCATCTTACATCAATTAGTTTTCCATACATCAAAAAAAAATACATTTGCACATACGTAATATCGTTGTTGAGCATCCAAAACATATGTTTGTACGTCTAAAGATGTCAAATAATAATTAAGAATATTTGTTAAAAAAAACTGTAATAAGTATGGTTACTCCAGCTGGCAGCTGGGGCCCATGTGGGCCACATTTCGTTGTTCACTGGTGAAGTGTTTTTCGATTCAAACTCAATCCAATCTGAATTGGAATAATCTGATTTACATTCTGTTTTCTTATTACTTTACATTTGAAACGATATTTAAATACATAATTTTTTTAAAATATAAACTAAAATCAAGGTATAACACGAATTCCACCTTCAGACTTAATTTGTCAACTCAAGCAAGCTTAGGCATGCAAAAAATGAAATAATTGACCAAGGAATATATAAAAGAGCCATATTAAAAAAGTCACTTCAACCTTGAATGAGATTTATACTACAATACGCTTCTCTTGTCTGGATGATTCTAGCACCAAGAAGTTCAAGATTGAACCAAAAAAGAAAGGTAAAGATTATACACCAATCTGTTTTCATTTTTCCAGAGCTATACTAACATTCTTACTTTTTATGGTAGAGTTAGTAAAGGTAAAAATATCAATATACCTCTTTGACACTTAGTAATGTGGATATCAATTAGCTAAATACCCTTCTTCAAAGGATTTGCTTCCTGGACTAGGTGCATTGCTCCTAAGAAAAGTATCCTCCACAAGAAAAAGTGAACACTTTTGAGGAGCAGAACTTTAGCAAATCTAGTGCTTTCCCCAATCACAGAAAAATCACAAGGTTTCCAAGTTTAGGATGCTAAAGTCAATAGGTTGTTAACCCTATCTCCATCTTGAGGATTACTGTAACCTTTTTCACATCAGATGGCTGCATTCTTCAACATATACTCGTCCAAGCGACGGACTCTTTGATTTTAACAGAAACTTCAATGATCTCCACCTAAGTGGAAGGGGTCTTAATGTCGTTATACATGTTCGAGTTTTGAGTATTCATCTATTCAAAATGGACACTTGATGTAAATTGAATATAGCACACAATACAACAAAAGTGCATAATTAGGGTCTTATTTCTCTTAATCTTATATTTCATGAATTTATAGGAAGTTACCAAAGCTTATTTTTAACAATGTGGTTAAAATTATTGAAAGCTTATCCGAACTTATTAGGCGCAAAAGTCATTTCTTTTAGATGAAGCGAATGCACCATTACAAACCAAAAAATCAGTCCATCAAGCTGTCTGAATCCTGCCAAGATTAAATCTATCTCTAATGCACCCAATATCCTCAAATCGTAACATTTTACAAAGAAACCCTACTCAGATCAATGGATATCAACACAAATTTAGATACTTGTGAAACATTCATCTTCCCAATAACAACAAATGAGTTTAATTTTCACACCTCAACTTTGCTATAAAAAACTTAAGCAGGCGAAAACCCTCCACCAGCTGAATGTAATATATCAAGTGTAGACAAAAGAGCAGATCCACCACAATAAGCAAATCTACTGCCAGAAAAACAAATACCCTTTTGATTCTATTCCAAGCACACATAATTTAGGCATTTAGCCTAAAAAAACAAATAACTGATCATCTACAGCTTGAATCTGTCAAATCTGATGCTCTTCCCATATATAAAGGCGCACCCATTACAGTCAAAACAACCTACAACATTTTGAAAACATACAATCACCTCATTACCTCAACAAATTCACAAAACATAACAAATTTGTAGGATTAATTTCTACCCTTTTCCCTTATCCGATAAAATTCTTTAAAAAATATTCGATTTTGCTTAAAAAGTTTCTAAAATAACCCATAGTTGGAATTATTAAAAGCAGACGACCCATAGTTGGGACTATCGTGATCAATTTATCCTATACTATATGAGTAGTAATTAATAAAATACAATACAAGAAATGTTCAACCATGAACTATGTGAGAGTACCTGTCTTTGAGCCACCTAAAGCTTCTAGTAAAAGACCTCTTGAGTTTGCCTTCAACACCATAAGCTTTATAACCAGCAACCCTTCTCTTTCTTTGCAATTCTGGGTCACCAAATAACCATGCTGCTTTTGATGATGCATTTACACTTTTACCCTTTTTCAGCTCTTTTGGCATCTGGGTACTTACTTGTTGCTGCTCTATTGTTGCTGAAGTTGCATATGAAGCACTATAACATCTTAGTTCTTGAAATCCAACATTATTTGATGAATTTGATGCTCCAATATTTGTGGGTTTTTTCCCACCCATTTCCATTTTCAATGTAATAATTCTCCATATCCATTCTCCCATCTACATATGACTTGGATCTATTATAATACTCACCCATCTAATCTACCCACTAAATTAAATTTCAAAATTTTGCCACTTTTGTTTTGGGTATAATTTAGGTAGAAAAAGTGGACAAAATAAATGAAAAGGGAGAAAGAAAGAGAGGAAATTTGGGGGTTTGATTTGTTTGTTTGTTTGTCTTTGGATTCTTCTTTCACTTGGGAAATGGAAATCCAAGTGGGAAAGTGTGTGTATAATAATTTGGTTTGTTTCACACTTTTATCTCACCCTGTTTCCAGCATTTTGCTGCGGAGTTTATGAGCTTGGAAGTTTAAAGTGGAAAATTCTTTAATTTTTTGAGATTAGCAAATAGTGATTTTCTTTTCAATGATGGGGTGCAGAGCTGACTTGAAAATCAGGGTAAATGGCGTCGGCGGTTTATCCAACGGTGGATATGAGTTGGAAAAGGCAGCCCACGTTTAGGAAATGATCTGTGGTTATAACACGTCATTTCAAGTCAAAGCAAAAATTGGCGCTTTTTGGCCACACCACATCGAAGACTAATCTTGAAATTATTATGACTATATTCGTATGTTATCATATTAGATTTTGTATTTTTTTTTTACAACTAGGAAAAACATTTTTATTAGAATTAACATAATGTACATCTTGACTCTGCCTAGCTTCTTTTTTTTTTTTTTTTTAATGGTAAGGAAAAAGAAGGTTAGGAAGCCCTCCGCACGGAGGAGGCTCCGCCTTATCATTTACAGGATTGAATGAAGAACTGAATGGGTACAATTCTCAATACAAAAACTAGAATCCATGAGGTGGCCAACATTAACGTCCAATATGTGGCTTTGTTTGCTTCCTTCAGGTAGACATGTCGAATAGTCAGAAGAAAAGGAGCGGAGAGAAGTGCCGGATATCCAGGAATGATGTGGGCGATCTGCCAGGGGGCCAGGATGCGCTTTGATGGAGTTGATAACCATGAGGTTATCTCCTTCCGATGTGCGAGATGAGTAATAGCATTTTGAATAGCTAGCCGGACTCCATGCTTTGAAGGGATGTAGCTTCTGCCACCGAGACTGAAGATGTACCAAGGTTTAAGGCTGTGGCTTTGACTAGGTTGGCGTCGGAATCTCTGATGATAAAACCTGCTGCTGCTGAAGAATCACGAACAGAACCGTCGAAGTTGAGTTTGAAGAATGGAGATATGATGGAGGCTCCCAAGCCACCAAGATTGAGGAAGGGTACTTGGGAGTGGAGGGATGGAGAGAAGAGTGGAAAAACGGGGAGCCGGAGGAATTGCGGTAATCAACCGCATTCCTAAGACTCCATTACGAGAAAAGAAAGTTTGCTTTATGAAGAATCCTATGAATATTAAGCGAGTCGTTATGAAAGATGATATTGTTTCTTTCTTTCCAAATACTCCAAATTAGGAAGACAAATTTAGAAGCGTAGCTTTTATTCATTTTAATATTAGAAAAAGTATCTAATAAAGTGGCACTAGTTAAGGAATGGGGCGACCAATCATTAAGGGGGCGTTTGGTTGTAAAGGGGTAAAGGGAATGGAATCGAAAGGGGTAGATGGGGAAAGGAAACCAAAGCCCTTAGATTTAATGTGTTGTTTGGTTAGTACATTGTCTTTCCTCTTTCTTCTTCTTCCACCATAACACCACCATATCCCCCGCCACCTCTCCCCACCCCGATTCCAGTCGGCGGTGCCCTCCCTACCCCAGGTTCCGCGCCGCTTCCCCTTCCCTTGCCGCCGCGACGTCTCCATCCTCTCCCCTTCTTTGCCGCGACGTCTCCATCCCCTTGTTGCTTGCAACCCCGTCAATTCCACCTTAGCCCCTTGCCGTCGCGATGTTTCCCCTCTTGCCGCCGCGACGTTCCCCCCCCCCCCTTCTAGTCTACGCATCTTTCTCGCCCCCCCCTTTCTCTCGATTCTTCCATTTTTTCTAGGGTTTGTGGGTGGGTGGTGGTTTGGGTGGTGGGTGGATGTGGCGATTTCAAATGGTGGGGGTTTTCACGTGGGTGGGTAGCTTGGTTGGGTGGCTTGGTTGGGCGATTCAGTGCTTAGGTTGGGTGGCTTGGTTGGACGGCGGTTAGGCGATTACGGTGCCGATGTGTGGCTTGGTTGGGGCGGTTACCGGGTGCCGGTTGGGTGGGCATGTGGAGGGGTTGGGTGGTAATAGTGGTTGGGTTAGGTTAGGTGGTCGGGTGGTCGAGTTGTGGTGGCGGTTGGGTGGTCAAAGATATGGTCAATGATGAATCAAGAAAGGGTAAGTGAAACCTTGGGGGGGGTGGGGGAATGAGAGTAGAGGACTTTGGGGGTAAGGAGTGGGTAAAGAGAATCATTAAATTGAGCAAACAAACAACAAGTAAGGGAATCAAGTAAGTTGATTCCCTTACCCTTTCCGAAATACCCCCTAACCAAACGCCCCCTAAGTTCTTTAATTAAGGCCGCCAAAGGGGGAGGAGCTTGGAACAATGTCCAAAGATGTGATATATGGATTCCTCCTGGGTGACACAAATGGCACAATGACTAAAAGGGATGATATTTATTTTTACAAGGGTTGCACGAACCCCAAGACTATTATGGCAGATCTGCCATAGAAAAATCTTTAGCTTTGGCGGGATATCGAGATTCCAGATCCAACGGTGAGGCCATTTTTCCTTGCTAGGTGGGAGGTTATGAGCCAGCCAAGTAGCAGACTTAACTGTGAATAGTCCTGAAGGACTAGGGCCCCAAATAGGTTCATCAGAGAGGGAGGCAGACGGTAACGGAATGTCTTTAATGCATTTGATGATGTGGTCAGGGAGAAGAGTTTTTAATTTGAGAAGATCCCAAGATTTATCTGGTAAAATGAAATCTTTTAATAGCAGGTTAACATCAACCTGGTTTTCATTTAACTTTAAGATGGTCATTAAATTTTCCTCTAGGCACCAGTTATGGAGCCAAAAAAGAATTTGAGAACCATCTCCGATTTTCCAACTAATGCCTTTATGGAGTAATGGACGTTGGAGTAAATTTTTTTCCAAATGGGTGAGTCATCTGCCTAGCTTCTACTGCTAATCTATGCGCTATATGTACATTTTCCCTACTCACCCACTGTATTTTAACCCCCTCACACAAAGAAACCGAAAACCTGATATTGTCAATTATATTCCTAACTGCTATCCGTGTTAATTATATTCCACTGCCTTGAAATTCTTTTCCACCCTTAGTACATGCCCAGACAATGGCGACTTTACTTTCCTTCATAGGGTGTTTCCCATCAGTGATCTTCCATGCTCCGTCTGCTTGTGCATCCACAAATTCCTGACCCAAGTCGAAGTTGCCAAAGATCCATGTTTTTTCGGTTTCAAGTCCTCCATGTTGGATCACCTCTCTTTTTCCCGAGCAAACTCTGCGTGAATCATTATACTCTGCGTGGATCACATTCCTAGATTTTCCTTTACCAGTTGCATTATTCTGACTGGATTGCGTTGATGGTTATGAAAAACTACCTCATTCCGGTAACACCGGATGCTCCATAGAATGACTATCAAATAGACCTCAAGGTCTTCCTTGCCACTCTTTTTTCTGCCAAAGTAGAGCATGTTATTAGATAGTCATTGCGTAAGTGGAATACCTTCTTGGGATTCCACCCTAAGTCCCAGGTGGGAAGCAACCGATACATGTCTTGCAATTTCACAATTACGGAATAGATGTTCCATTGTCTCCAGTCCTCCCTGGCAGAATTTAGACATTGGATTAGAGGTGATCAACATGGGCCCATCCCGGCCCGAAAATGGACGGGTTTTGGGCACGATTTTTCGGCCCGCGGTCGGACCCAGCCCGGCCCGATTTTTTGGGCAAAAATTCCGGGCCACGGGCAACTTGAATATGAAAATTTTGGCTAATTTTTGGCCCAGTCCGAAAATGGCCCGAAAAGCCCTCATGGCCCGGCCTGAATTAGCAAGTTTTGGCGCGGAAATTCCGGTCCGAAGCTTGTCCAGACCCGAGGCTTTGGCCCGAAACTGGCCACTTTTTTAGACCAAAGCCCGGCCCATGATTACCTCTACATTGGATCAACTGGAACACGCTTTTGGAGCGCAGAGACTAGTGGTAGTATGTTCCTCATTTATCGCAAAACAAAATATTTCCACTTAGGAAACATTTTACACCTCCACATGTGCCTCCATAATCTGTTGTCATGTTTGAATCCGTTACCTAATGCGCTCCGGTACCCCGAATTTATTGTATACTCACGGCTTGCGAGGGAATCCGGACAAGCTCGTCCCTTTTCATGGTTCTTGATAGGCGAACACTTAGTATTGTCTTGGCGGAATGCGTGTCAAAAACTCCCATATTTTACGTTGATCCCAAGTTCCATCTATTCGTGTCAACGTTTGAACCAGGTTCTTTCAACAACCACTCTTTTCCCTATTACTAAAACCTTTGTGAAACCCCGAATCCAATCATAACCTCCTCCCCCGCACCCATCCTATATCATATCCTATCTTTGTACTCCTTCGCCACCCGAACCAACCCTCTCTCATAACAAATGAAGATCGCTTTACCTTAATGTTTTCTCTTGCCAGCATCAAGGCTGATTGTGTGTATTTGGCATTCATCCACGGCTTGCTCACCAGAAGGTTAGGGTTGGTATGTAATCTCCAGCACTGCTTGAAGATTTGCGCTTTGTTTACCGTTTGGATATCTCGAAGCCTCAACCCCATCATATATTATGTTTAATTGATGTTTTATACTTTGTCCAATAAATGGGTTTTACGGTTTCTTTGTAGCCGCCCACCAAAATCTCAATATGAGTGATTTGATCTTGTTCACTGTTTACTTAGGGAGCAGGTAAATTGACATTATATGAGAGGCAACCGCAAGTGGGACTGAGTTTATTAACAGTAATCTCCCCATAGGCGCAAGAGTGACGTACTTCCATGAACACAAGATCTTATCAATTTTCTCGATAATTGGTTGAAACTTTATGGTGGATCTGCTGTCCACCTCCATGGGGGCATCCCAAAATATCCCCACCTCCTTCCTCTCGTCTACCTTTAATGAATACTTGAGTATTGTTGGTAATCCAGTGGGAATTTTCGGGGAGAACTTTATAAATGACTTTTCAAAACTAACCACTTGGCCAGAAATAATACTAAACGTATCTGAGACGTACCTCATTGCTGCACAACTTTGATTGTCTGCTTTGAAGAAGAAGAGGGGATCGTCCGCAAAAAAAAGATGGGTTATTGATGGAGCCTTTTTAGATATTGTTATTCCCTTTAGTCTCCATTCTCTTGATAGCTCGCCCCAACACTTCCATGCATAACGAAAATATATAGGGCGATAAGGGGGTCCCCTTGGCGTAATCCAGCCCTAGCCGTGAACTTGCCAAATGGTGCTCCATTCACTAGAATGGAGAAAATGACTGTGGAGATACACAGATAGACCTAGTTTATCCAAATTTCCGGGAATCCCATTGCCCTAAGAGTTAAAATGAGAAAGTCCCATCGAATGCGATCATATGCCTTATTGAAATCTGTTTTCATTTGCGTAATAGCTTCCTCCATTCCTTTTCCTTAAGACCCACGAGATCATCTCATGAGCCAGTAAGTAGCTGTCATGCATTAGTCGTCCAGGTGCAAATGCATTTTGCTCCTCCGAAATTAATCCTGATAGTACATGTTTCATCCGGTTTGTCATTACCATTGCTATAATCTTGTAAGTGGTATCACACAAGGCGATCGGGCGGCCGGGACACTTTTTGCGGTTGTGCGACCTTCGGAATAAGCCTAGATAGGTTCCATTTGATTGTCGTAGCATTTGACCTCCAAAAAAAAAGGAATTTCTTGCGCTGCCTAGACTTGCTCCGCTACTTGAGGCCATAACTTTTTGAAAAAACCAGGAGATGCTCCATCCGGGCATGGTGATTTTTGCGATTTCATGGCGAAGACTGCTGTGCATACTTCTTCTTTTGTTATTGGTTCTATTAACTTATTAGCTTGAGATTCCTCTATTAGTGGAAGGTCCAGGAACCAGTCTGTAAAATAAGGTAGTAGATCATGCTGGCCAGCAGGGTTAAACAAGTTAGAGTAATACTTGGTGAATTCTTAACCTATATGTACTTCTTCCATCATCCAGTTCTCGGACTCGTCCTGCAAAGAGTAAATCCTATTCTTGAGCTTTCTTCCCTTCGCCTGCTTGTAGAAGAAGTTTGTTGGCTGGTCTCCCCATACATCCCATTTAAAACGGCTCATTTACTTTCAAAACTATAGTTGGACCTAGATCTGTTGCTCCATCTCCTTTCTTTTATTCGACTTATATTTTGTATTCGGTAGTTTTTTTAATAGTAAATTAATTCATCAATAAAGGTAACAATTTGTTGTAGCGGCAAAGCCGATTTCCATCGGATTCTTTTGCCTGTATTTGAAAGAAAGGCTTTTGTTGTTATGATGCATTATTTTTTTTATCAACAAGTCAATTTCACAGTAATCAACTAGATCAACAAATGACTCCACCATAGGGAGACTAAAAGAACACTAACAAATGGAGATCCACCATAAGGAGACAAACGAACAACGATGAACTACCTTCATAACGGGTGGAATTATTAAATTAGAGAAAAACTGAATTGAGACTAAGAAAAAGGTCGGATTTTATTTAGATTGTTTCCGACCTCAGAAGACCAAGGTACGAGAAAACCTAGAAGGAGAGAAATACCTTTTTTTATGGGAAAGAAAGGAAGAGTTGTATCCTGAAGTTTGTGATGATTTATTTTTATATGAGTATAAGCATTATTTATACGATATAATATATTTTGTTACTCTAAGATTGTGGGTTAAAATATTGTGAAGAGAGATTTTTTTTCCTTCTAATGTACTCCCTCTATCCCTAAATATAGTGCCCATTTCTTTTGGGCACAAATATTAAGAATAAATCATATGTATGACCTTAGTTGTATTAATTCATAAATAAATATAGAAGTTGGTACACTTTTTATGAATTGTTTATTAAGGAGAGAGAATGTGGATCATATGGGAAAGTGGATGATATTATAAAAGTTGAAAGCAAAATAATATTTTAATTGGTGGACTCATACCAAGTAAGAAAATGGGAAATCTATTTGAGACAAACATAAATGGAAAAATGGGCACTCTACTTAGGGACGGAGGGAGTATAAAGATGATGTTCAGATTCTTATACGGACCACGGAGGAGAAATGCTATATGACAAATACACCTCATTATTGGCACTTATAGAAAATCAACCTTTCTTTTTCTCATTTATGCTGCTTTATAATTCTTGAAGTTTGTAATTAATAAGTACAATGGAAGACATAATTCTGTTTCAAAAAAAAATTCATAATTTTAAATTTAATGGAACAAATAACTTATTGTTAAATTTGTAGAATTAGATGTTTCGTCTCATCTGAACTAATTTATCGGAACTTAATTGAACTGACGAATTTATTAATCCTGAAACGTATAATATTTATTTTTGGAAAAATTGACATGAAAAATCCCAACTTTTACCAATCTTCTCAAAATAATCCCAACTTCGTATTATTTTAGAATAATCTCAACTTTATGATTATTAGTATTACTAATGCTATTGTTGTTGTTGTTGTTATTGTTATTATTATTATTAAAAGTTGTGATATTAATAAAATGATAGTAATAGTAATACTAGTAATGAAATACAAAGTAATAATAATATTAGTAATAATATGTTTTATAAAAGATAAGTTCAGATCAGATAAGTTCAAATCAGATCATAAAAAATAAGTTCAGATCATATCAGATTAGAAAAAATAAGTTTAGATTAGATCAAATCAGTAAAAATAAGGTGAACTAAACATAGCCTAAATGCTTTTGCTTATTGGCATTTTGTATAGTGTAACATGGCTATGTGGGCTTGACATCCTTTCAAAATGGGGAGAGCAACAAATGGGCTTTTTATTGTTTCCACCTGATTCGACTATTGAACTTAGCCATATTTTTATAAAATGGGGCTGCACCTGCTCCCCTAGAGAGCAGAATAGACATGCCCCTGCTGAAGCACCCTTATCTTCAGCTTAGTTTCATTTACAATACTTGGTCAATTCAATTCTTTTTAATTTTTGTCTCATTTTGGTCTATTTATCTCTTTTTGTTTGTTGTGTTAAATGAACATGATGGTCTTATTGGTGTCTTAAGGTAATTTCAAAGAAGCAGGCAAGGCATTCCGTATGTTACAATAGCGGATCTTAGAACTTTTGTTATTGGGGGCCAATCGCTTACTTTAGACCTTTAGTTGATATCTATGTTACATAGACACGGGTACGAGTATCTGATATGAGTACGAATTTGGGTATCCGGTATGACAAATCTAAAAATTACAGATACGGGGACACGGTCCTAAAGTCGGACACATGTATGAGAATACGACTTTTTCATTACAGATATATGATATTCATTTCATTTTAAAATAATTTCAACTTTGCGAAAAGACAAAATAGAAAAGCCAAAAGTTCAAAGCTTTAAATAGCATATAAGTAAATCACGCAAAAGAAAAATTGTATAAAGATTAAAAAAAAGCCAATAGTAATTAATGAAATAAGAAAGAAACCCCTTAAAAAAAATGGGTCAGCACTCCGCACGTGGTTACAAATAGAATTTAAAAAGAAAGCATCAACATCACAATTCACAATTGTATTCCACAAATGTGGGTCAGTGGTCCCCCTTCTTAACAACTGGTGGGTATTATAGCAAAACTATTTTCCAAAACCTTTTAGGGACAGGTCCAGTCTTGCCTCTTAAAAGATCCGCCTCTGGTGTGGTAGATCCAAAATATCATCCTCTATGTTTTACAACTAAATTCAACGATACATCTTGTCGCCAGCCTAAATGGTCATAATGGTGGAATATCCTACCCATTTTAGTTGTTACAAGTTTCCCTGGTTTCTTATTGTGTTCAGTGATGGTCCTATGTCGAGTTCGTTCTATCTATAGCTATTGTTGGTATTTAAAGATCCATAATATAGAAAATTCGCCATTCATTTACTGAAAATTCTACAATGGTCTTTTTTCAAAAAAGACCATGGAAAATGTGGGGCCACAATCAATGTGAGCCACACACCTCAACTTTCTTTTCCCTTTTCTTTTTTGCTTTGAAATAATTTTAGAAAATACCAAAATCATTTATTCTAATTTCTGAAAATGTTTTAAATAATTTCGAAAAATACAAAATAAAAAAAAATATGAAAAAATTCTGAAAAATCCGAAAAATAATTTCATTTTTTTTTCCCCTGATTTTCTCTCTCCTCTCCTCTACCCCTTCCTCCCTCAAATCTTCCATGGATCTTCAATTCTTCTCGAATTTTTAGTAGATCTCTTCCTTGGACCCTTCTCTTTCCATGAAATGGTAAGAATTCAAGAAGAAATCATAAATTTGTGATGGAGAAGTTTTGAAATCGAAATTATAATTTACAAATTTGGGGAATATTTTGGGGATTTTTTTTTCACTTTCCTCTCTCTCATCTTTGTAAATTCATGAAATAAATGAACAAACATAAAATTGATGATCGTATGTACACCATGAACGCCCTAATTTCTATGGAAATTAAGGTATGAGTTTCAAAATGAAGAATCTCAAAATCAAAATTCTAGGTCATTATGAATTTGACAAAAATATGATTTGGATTGTTGTAAGATGTTGGAAAACCGTCAATTTGGGACCGATTTGTGCGTTTTTTGAGTATTGATGACCATTGTCACACTAGATGAAGAATTTCAGAGGAGAGAGAAAAAATCGAAAGGTTGAAGATGAAGTTGGAAGAAGATGACTGAACGGACACTTTAGGTAATTACTAAAATGGGTTTCGGTAATTACCAAAATGTGACAGAAACTAAGAGAAGTCTCAAAACATCCAATTCCAAAGTGTATTGAAAATAAACAATTGAAATAAACCATCCTAAGTACAAATTAATCAATATGATATAAATGTGTTAATCCAAATAAGCCAAATAGGGTTATAAAGTCACAATATGTAAGAGATAAGAATGTCTTGATAGATTTGGTAATGCTCAAAACATGTTTGGTAATTACCTAAAAACATATGATATGGGGTTAATTTGCGTTTTTTAGTACAAGGAAAGACAATGGGGGCCCAAAACTCAAGTCAATGGGGTTTGGTGAGATATTGGGTCTAATGGACCCAGTGGCATGATTGTCCAATCCCTATAGGATTGCTTTGATGAGTAATGAGAACGGATTGTGATTGGGATAACATCCTCCACTTAGTAGGTTTGGTAATGCCCAAAACATGTTTGGTAATTACCTAAAAGCATATTATTTGGGGTTAATTTGGGCTTTTTAATACAATGAGGGACAATAGGGGCCCAAAACTCAAGTCAATGGGGTTTGGTGAGACATTGGGCCTAATGGACCAAGTGGCATGATTATCCAATCCCCATAGGATTGCTTTGATGAGTAATAGGAATGGATTGTGATTGGGAGAACACTCTCCACTTAGTTGTGTAATAATGCCCAAAACATGTTTGGTAATTACCTAAAAGCATATGATTTGGGGTTAATTTGGGCTTTTTAATACAAGGAAAGACAGTGGGGCCCAAAACTCAAGTCAATGGGGTTTGGTAAGTTATTGGCCCTAATGGACCAAGTGGCATGATTGTCCAATCCTCATAGGATTGCTTTGATGAGTAATGGGAAATGATTCTAATTGGGAGAACATCTTCCACGTAGTAGGTTTGGTAATGTCCAAAACATGTTTGCTAATTACCTAAAAGCATATGATATGGGTTAATTTAGACTTTTTAATACAATGAGGGACAATGGGGGTCCAAAACTCAAGTTAATGGGTTTGGTAAGATATTGGGTCTAATGGAACCAGTGGCATGATTGTCCAATCTCTATAGGATTGCTTTGATGAGTAAAGGGAATAGATTATGATTAGGAGAACATTACCGACTAAGTAGGTTTGGTAATGCCAAAACATGTTTGGGAAGTACCTTAAAACATATGATCTGGGGTTAATTTTGTCCTTTTAATACAAGAAGGGCCAATGGGGGCCCAAAACTCAAGTCAATGGGGTTTAGTGAGGTATTGGACCTAATGGACCAATGACATGATTGTCCAATCCCCATAGTATTGTTCTGATGAGTAATAAGAATGGATTATGACTGGGAGAACATCCTCAACTTAGTAGGTTTGGTAATTCCCAAAACATGTTTAATAAGTACCTAAAAGGATATGATTAGGGGTTAATTTGGGCTTTTTAATACAAGGAGGGACAATGGGGCCCAAAATTCAAGTCAACCGGGTTTGGTGAGGTATTGGGTCAAATGGACCCAGTGGCATGATCGGCCGATCGACGTAGGATTGCTTTGATGAGTAATGGGAATTGATTGTGATTGGGAGGACATTCTCAACTTAGTAGGTGTGGTAATGCCCAAAATATGTTTGGTAATTATCTAAAAGCATATGATCTGGGTTAATTTGGGCTTTTTAATTTATTGAGGAACAACAGGGGCCCAAAATTCAAGTCAATGGGATTTGGTGAGGTATTGGGCCTAATGGACCAAGTGGCATGATTGTCCAACCCCCATAGGATTGCTTTAATGAGTAATGGGAATGAATTGTGATTGGGAGAACACTCACCACTTAGTATGTTTGGTAATGCCCAAAACATGTTTGGTAATTACCTAAAAGCATATGATTTGGGGCTAATTTGGGCTTTTAAATACAAGGAAAGACAGTGGGGGCCTAAAATTCAAGTCAATGGGGTTTGGTGAGTTATTGGCCCTAATGGACCAAGTGGCATGATTGTCCAATCCTCATATGATTGCTTTGATGAGTAATGGGAATGAATTGTGATTGGGAGAACATTCTCCACTTAATAGGTGTGGTAATGCCAAAAACATGTTTGGTAATTACCTAAAATCATATGATATGGGGTTAATTTGGGTTTTTTAGTAAAAGAAGGGACAATGGGGGCCCAAAAACTCAAATCAATGGGATTTGGTGAGGAATTGTGCCTAATGGACATAGTGGCATGATTGTCCAATCCCCATAGGATTGCTTTAATGAGTAATGGGAATGGATTGTGATTGGGAGAACACTCTCCACTTAGTATGTTTGGTAATGCCCAAAACATGTTTGGTAATTACCTAAAAGCATATGATTTGGGGTTAATTTGGACTTTTTCATACAAGGAAAGACAGTGGGGGCCCAAAACTCAAGTCAATGGGGTTTGGTGAGTATTGGCCCTAATGGACTAAGTGGCATGATTGTCCAATCCTCATAGGATTGCTTTAATGAGTAATAGGAATGGATTGTGATTGGGAGAACATTCTCCACTTAATAGGTGTGGTAATGCCCAAAACATATTTGGTAATTACCTAAAAACACATGATCTGGGGTTAATTTGGATTTTTTTGTAAAAGGAGGGACAATGGGGGCCCAAAACTCAAGTCAATGGGATTTGGTGAGGTATTGGGCCTAATGGAACTAGTGGCATGATTGTCCAATCCCTATAGAATTGCTTTGATGAGTAATGGGAATGGATTATGATTGAGAGAACATTCTCCACTTAGTATGTTTGGTAATGACCAAAACATATTTGGTAATTATTTAAAAGCATATGATTTGGAATTAATTTGGCCTTTTTAATACAAGGAAAGACAGTGGGGCCCAAAACTCAAGTCAATGGGGTTTGGTGAGTTAATGGCCCTAATGGACCAAGTGGCATGATTGTCCAATCCTCATTGGATTGCTTTGATGAGTAATGGGAAATGATTCTAATTGGGAGAACATCTTCCACGTAGTAGGTTTGGTAATGTCCAAAACATGTTTGGTAATTACCTAAAAGCATATGATATGGGTTAATTTAGACTTTTTAATACAATAAGTGACAATGGGGGTCCAAAACTCAAGTCAATGGATTTGGTAAGATATTGGGCCTAATGGAACAAGTGGCATGATTGTCCAATCTATATAGGATTGATTTGATGAGTAAAGGGAGTAGATTATGATTAGGAGAACATTACCGACTAAGTAGGTTTGGTAATGCCAAAACATGTTTGGGAATTACCTTAAAACATATGATCTGGGGTTAATTTGGTCCTTTTAGTACAAGAAGGGCCAATGGGGGCCCAAAACTCAAGTCAATGGGGTTTAGTGAGGTATTGGGCCCAATGGACCAATGACATGATTCTCCAATCCCCATAGGATTGTTTTGATGAGTAATGAGAATGGATTATGGCTAGGAGAACATCCTGCACTTAGTAGGTTTGGTAATTCCCAAAACATGTTTAATAAGTACCTAAAACTCAAGTCACCCGGATTTGATGAGGTATTGGGCCTAATGGACCCAGTGGCATGATCGTCCGATCGACATAGGATTGCTTTGATGAGTAATGTGGAAAGATTCTGATTGGGAGAATATCCTCCACTTAGTAGGTTTGGAAATTCCGAAACAATGTTTGGTAAGTATCTAAAAGCATATGATCTGGGGTTAATATGGGTTTTTTAGAACAAGAAAGGACAATAGGGGCCTATAACTCAAGTCATTGGAGTTTGGTGAGGTATTGGGCCTAAAAGACCAAGTGGCATGATTGTCCAATCCCCCTATGATTGCTTTGATGAGTAATGGAAATTGATTGTGATTGGGAGAACAATCTCAACTTAGTAGGTGTGGTAATGCCCAAAATATGTTTGGTAATAATCTAAAAGCATATGATCTGGGGTTAATTTGGGCTTTTTAATTTATTAAGGAACAACATGGGCCCAAAATTTAAGTCAATGGGATTTGGTGAGGTATTGGGCCTAATGGACCAAGTGGCATGATTGTCCAATCCCCATAGGATTGCTTTAATGAGTAATGGGAATGAATTGTGATTGGGAGAACACTCTCCACTTAATATGTTTGGTAATGCCCAAAACATGTTTGGTAATTACCTAAAAGCATATGATTTGGGGTTAATTTGGGCTTTTAAATACAAGGATGGACAATGGGAGTCCAAAACTCAAGTCAATGGGGTTTGGTGAGGTGTTGGGCCTAATGGATCAAGTGGTATGATTGTCCAATTCCTATAGGATTGCTTTGATAAGTAATAGGAATGAATTGTGATTGGGAGAACATTGTCCACTTAATAGGTGTGGTAATGCCCAAAACATGTTTGGTAATTACCTAAAACCATATGATCTGGGGTTAATTTTGGTTTTTTAGTAAAAGGAGGGACAATGGGGGCCAAAACTCAAGTCAATGGGATTTGGTGAGGTATTGGGCCTAATGGACCTAGTGGCATGATTGTCCAATCCCTATAGGATTGCTTTGATGAGTAATGGGAATGGATTATGATTGGGAGAACATTCTCCACTTAGTATGTTTGGTAATGCCCAAAACATATTTGGTAATTATTTAAAAACATATGATTTGGAACTAATTTGGCCTTTTTAATACAAGGAAAGACAGTGGGGCCCAAAACTCAAGTCAATGGGGTTTGGTGAGGTATTGGCACTAATGGACCAAGTGGCATGATTGTCCAATCCACATAGGATTGCTTTGATGAGTAATGTGAAATGATTCTAATTGGGAGAACATCTTCCACGTAGTTGGTTTGGTAATGTCCAAGACATATTTTATAATTACCTAAAAGCATATGATATGGGTTAATTTATGCTTTTTTATACAATGAGGGGCAATGGGGGCCCAAAACTCAAGTTAATGGGTTTGATAAGGTATTGAGCCTAATGAAACCAGTGGCATGATTGTCCAATCTCTATAGGATTGTTTTGATGAGTAAAGGGAATGTATAATGATTGGGAGAACATTCTCGACTTAGTAGATTTGGTAATGCCCAAAACATGTTTGGGAATTAACTTAAAACATATGATCTGGGGTTAATTTGGGCCTTTAAGCACAAGAAGAGACAATGGGGGCCCAAAACTCATGTCAATGGGGTTTGGTGAGGTATTAGACCTAATGGACCAATGACATGATTGTCCAATTCCCATAGGATTGCGTTGATGAGTAATGAGAATGGATTATGACTGGGAGAACATCCTGCACTTAGTTGGTTTGGTAATTACCAAAACATGTTTAGTAAGTACCTGGAAACATATGATTTGGGGTTAATTTGGGCTTTTTAGTACAAGGAGGGGCAATGGGGCCCAAAACTAAAGTCAACCGGATTTGGTGAGGTATTGGGCCTAATGGACCCAGCGGCATGATTGTCCAATCCCCATATGATTGCTTTGATGAGTAATGGAGAAAGATTCTGATTGGGAGAACATCGTCCACTTAGTAGGTTTGAAAATGCCCAAATCATGTTTGGTAAGTATCTAAAATCATATGATCTGGGGTTAATTTGGGCATTTTAGTACAAGAGGGGGGAAATGGGGGCCCAAAACTCAAGTCAATGGGGTTTGGTCAGGTATTGGGCCTAATGGACCCAGTGGCATGATCGTCCGATCCGCATAGGATTGCTTTGATGAAAAATGGGAAAGGATTCTGATTAAGAGAACACCTTCCACTTAGTAGGTTTGGTAATGTCCAATAGATGTTTGGTAATTACCTAAAAGCATATGATATGGGTTAATTTAGGCTTTTTAATACAATGAAGGACAATCATGGGGGCCCAAAACTCAAGTCAATGGGTTTGGTAAGGTATTTGGCTTAATGGAACCAGTGTCATGATTGTCCAATCCCTATAGAATTGCTTTGATTAGTAAATGGAATAGATTATGATTGGGAGAACATTCTCCTCTTAGTAGGTTTGGTAATGCTCAAAACATTTTTGGGAATTACCTTAAAACATATGATCTGGGGTTAATTTGGATCTTTTAGTACAAGAAGGGACAATGGGGGACCAAAAACTCAAGTCAATGGGGTTTGGTGAGGTATAGGGCCTAATGGACCCAATGGCATGATCGTCCAATCCCCATAGGATTGCTTTGATGAGTAATGGGAAAGGATTCCGATTGGGAGAACATCCTCCACTTGGTAGGTTTGGTAATGCTCAAACCATGTTTGGTAAGTACCTAAAAGCATATGATTTGGGGTTAATTTGGGCTTTTTAGTACAAGAAGGGACAATGGGGGCCCAAAACTCAAGTCAATGGGGGTTTGGTGAGGTATTGGGCCTAATGGACCCAGTGGCATGATCGTCCGATCGACATAGGATTGCTTTTATGAGTAATGGAAAAGGATTCTGATTGGGAGAATATCTTCCACTTAGTAGGTTTGGTAATGCCCAAAACATATTTGGTAATTATCTAAAAACATATGATATGGGTAAATTTGGGCTTTTTAGTACAAGGAGTTACAATGGGGCCCAAAACTCAAGTCAATGGGGTTTGGTGAGGTATTGGGCCTAATGGACCCAGTGGCATGATTGTCCAATCCCTATAGGATTGCTTTGATGAGTAATGAGAATGGATTGTGATTGGGAGAACATCTTAACCACATAATTCTCTCATCATATAAACCATATAAAACCTCATGGATTAGGTTATCAATAACCCACATCTTAACCATACAATTTTCTCATCATATATATTATAGTCACATGATTTGAGGCTATTGCTCAAGACAATTATTATTTTTGGTAATGCCCTAAAATGGGTTAGGTAATAACCTAAAAATTTTGGTAATATCCGAATATAATTAGGTGATTACCTAACATATATAGTGGTTATGTTAGGTCATGAACAAAATATCTTGGGTTTTTCTATGGTGTGCCCCTGTGTTATTTAAAATTCTACGATGTACCCTCACTTTTTTTTTTCTCTCTATTGTACCCTCATACTTTTTAAGTTATCTCTATGGTACCCTCCCGTTAAGTAAACGTTAAGTGGACTGTTAGTTTTGTGAAATCCTAACAAATGGTGGGAAATTTTCCCACCTAAACACGCTGCTGGTTTTCTGTCTTCTTTAAATGTCTCGTATCTCTCTTCTCTCTCCATCCTATCTCTCTTCTCTCTCCATCCTATGTCTCTTCTAAATCTGCATTATCTTCTCTCTCTCTTCCAAATCTGCATTCATCTTCTCTCTTTCTTCCATTACTGAATATGTCAAGTTCTTATTCTTCTAAGTCTTACAATGCTGCGAATTGGAATTCATAAGTCCCAGTGCAAGCTTGTTGTCTGCAAAAATTGCAAAGCTACATATATCTGGGTCCCAAAGAAATCCGCGAAAGGCGTACTTCAAATGTGACTACTGTCAGTTCTTCTTGTGGCTGAACAACAACCATGTTGTAGTGAGAGGAGAGACGCTTGAGAAGCTGTTGTTGCGTGGTGGTGATGAACATGGTGTAATGCTTGAAGAAGAAGGTTTGTTGGAGATGAAGCACGAAATTACTGATTTGAAGGAGAAGGTTGAAGGACTTGTCAAATATTTGAAGGAGATGGTTAAAATTGGGTTGTTTATGTATGTTTTTCTGCTTGTTATTGTGAAATTAGGGTGAAATTGTTAGTAAAATTGTAATGAGATAGTAATATCCTAACAAGGATGGAACTTAGGGTTTTTGTAATTGCACTTTTGGTGCAATGTTGAACTTTTGGTGAAGTAATAAAAACTGGGTTTGCATTGTCTCAATTTGCTCCTTAATTAACATAATTCAAAGGTTAGTGCAAATTGCACAAGTACACAAAAAATTGAACAAGCACCAATATACCCTACAAGTAGTGGAATTTTCCAAAGTACCCAAAAAACTGAACAAAAGTTAGACTCACTTGTATCTTAGACTCAATTGTTGACAAAAAAAACATCTATTCATAATCTTCAAAGAAGGGCCATTCTGTTAATAATCTTCTGCCTTTTAGCACTAATTCTTCCAGTGCCACTTGTTGAAGGCCTGCTAGCGAAAGGCGATGTTCTTGAGGAGGGTTGACAGTTGTGGTAGGTTGGCTAGATGATGCAAAGTCAACTTGTCTTCTTGTTGCAGGCCTCCTTGTTGCTTGCTCTGAGTCTGTGCCTGACTGATTGATCATTAAATCAATCAGATTACAGTCAACTTCTACTTGGCTGCTCTGATTTTGTCTTCTTTTTGATGCATGGCTGCTGCCATCAGATCTTGCTTGCACCCCACCTCCTTGCTGCTCCCTTAGCTCCCTAGCTGTAGCTCCACCTTTGCAAGTCTTTGAATTATGGCCAAAGTCCTTGCATTTCTTGCATTGTACAGTGGTGCTCCTCTTCCCTTTCTTCTGTTCTCCCTCCTCCCTTCTCCTGTTCCTAGATGGTCTACCAATCCCCCTTTTCATGGTTGGAGGAATAAGTGTCGGTTGACCCAAATCTGGCCACTGCTCAGAATCAGGGATTGGTGAAATGTTTCCATTATAAGCTGCTTTATACCTAGATACAGTAAACCAATCTGAGACATAGTCTAGTGGGTCTTTAGCAGCATCCAAGATGGCTTTAATTCCATGCTTACATGGAATACCACTGACTTACCACCTTCCACAAGCACACTCCCTCCTATTCAATGACACCGCGGATGAGCCCTCCCATCATGCACCTCATACTCTCCCCTCCCAGATGGATAGGCTTGGCAAGTCCTTGACTCCTTTGTCAAATATCTCACCCTCTCTCTGATGTTAGGACATATACCTGGTTCTGCCCATTGTTGAGATAATTGTTGTCTAGTGGCATGCCTTACCATTGCAATCCTTCTCACACCTGTCACAATCAAAACCCAAGTAGATAATGAGCCTAACAATATTAGTAAAGATAATTAAGGAGGTTAGTTTAGTGTTTACCCTCTAATAATGTGAGGACCCACATCTTGAAACCACTTAACTGCTCCTAGTCCAGCCACTTTTTGTATTTTTTGCAAAGATTTCTTGAATGAGTATTGAGAACATGACTTGACAACTGACCAAAATAGCTTATGCATCAAGATCCCTGGATAATCAGTCTTGAAATTTTTGCACAAGTGTCTTGCACAATATCTTCTAGGTATCTTTGGCCACACTTGATCTAAGCTAGGATCAATGCCCTGCAACACACAATTATGTAACTTAAATCACAAAACAGGAATACATAATAAGTGTAAAAACATTGGAAGGAACTGGAGGGAATAAGGTTACCTTTTGCCTATCTGACATAATTGTCCAGTCTGACCTTCCACTTGCAGTCAATGTTGCCTTCAGATGATGGAAGAACCAACTCCATGACGTCTTGTTCTCAGAATCTACCACAGCAACTGCTACAGGGAATATCTCATTGTTTCCATCCAATGAGACAAACGACAACAAGATCCCTCCAAAGTTCCCTTTAAGATGGGTGCCATCCACACCAACCAAACCCCTACAACCATCTATTAAGCCCTTGAGCCGAGCATGGAAGCTAATGAAAATGGACTCAACCGTAGAGGCTTTTCAGGCCTCTGTAATGCTGCCCAAGTACAAAAAGCAACTGAGTTTGGGTTGTTCATCTTAAGCAGCTCACAGTAGGTTGGTAGATTTGTGTAGGAATCATCATGACCTCCTTGGATGATTCTTATTGCCTTATCTTTCATTTTATACAGTGTGGAATTTGCCATTCTCACACCATATCTATCCCAAAGCAACTCATTCATAGTTTTCCCTCTAATGTCCATATTTGCTCTAATATCCTCCAATAATTTCCTAGCAGCCCATTCACAGTTCACCATAGGATTAGTTACTAAATTCAAATCACAACTATGCTTTTGCTTCATTGTTTTGATTGCCCAAGTATACCCATCTGCTAGCCTAGCAGCATGGATTCTCCACCCACACCTTTCATCAGCACACTCTGCTGTATACCTAAGCTCCTCTGACCTAATGACAACTAAGGCAAAACCTTCCCATACACGGTAGTCTCTCAAGGTGTCTTTGAAGTGATCCTTGTCCACAAAAAGCATCCATGGTTTTAGAAATATCTTCCCCATCTCAACATCATCATATATAACACCATTTTTGTACATCCTACTGAAATATCCTCCTTCATCAGCATTCCAATCTGAGTTCCTAAATGCCTCCCACCCACCATCAACAAAATTCTGGTGCAACAGCTCATTCACATCCTCTTCCTCTAAAAAATCATCATCATCAACTCCTTCTTGATCAGTCCCACCCTCTTCCTCATTCACACCTGGCACCCACTCCTCTTCACTCTCACTGTCACCCTTACCACTGACATTTTCCAAAGCTACAGCTGTGCTCCTACATCTCCTAGTCCTATTTACTTCAACATTAACATTAACATCAACATTGGCACTAGTAGAGGCAGATTTAGGGACCCAAACACCCTTCATCTTAGCTGTGGTCTTAGCCATCTTTTTCCCATGAGGAAAGGCATGTTGATCTTGAATTGTGTGCTTTGGTCCTGTGAATGAGGTTCATTTTGGTCCTGTGAATGAGGTTCATTTTGGTCCTGTGAATTAGGTTCATTTTGGTCCTGGGTCAGTGGGATATTGAAGTCAATGTGGTCCTGTGTATGTGGGGGGTTTAGGTGAATTTGGGGCTGAGATAATGGTGGGAAATTTACAACAGTTTGGGGCTGGGATGATGGTGGACTGATGCTGGACAGTAGTTGGGCGGGCGCGGATGTGTCGTTGTGCACCGCACCCGGCCAAAGATAAAATTTCTCCTACTCTCTTTTACACTAAGGAAGTATAATGGAAGTAGGGGTCGTATCCACAGGGAAACAGGGACGAGTTTAATACTTAGCGTGATTCGAAACCTAGATTAAGCTAAGGGCCGAGAAACCTAATAATAATTACAAAGGGGGGTTTCAAGTAGATTTACGAACAAACTAAAACTAACTAGCATATAAACAAAATGAGAAATTAATATGGGAAGATCTTGAATCCGATTAACATCCACTTCAATTCATTATCGATCCTTGAACCTCCACTCTAATTATTTCCATAATTATCTATTGTCGAGAATTAATCTCGTGTTCTCCTTATTCTTAGTTGAATAGCACGATCAGCGTGACTATAAAACCCTAACCAAAGGATAACCTAGTCCGATAGCGTCTAAGTTCAATCCAATAGCAGCAATAAACACAGAGAACCAATAGACCTGCTAATGTCATACACGCAATAAACATTCAACAGTTTATTCAATTTCCCTAAGAAATAACCGAGAAGATCTGCATCTGAGTTACTCCCTAGTTTGCTACCAAATGATAAAAGAATAAAACAATCCGATTTTATTCTTAAATCTAGCATTAGATTAATTACACAATCAAACTAGTAACGTTCCTAGCATAATTATGCAATAATCATAAATCACAAGCATAGAAATTGAACCATAATCAAGGAAAAGAGAAAGAGAGGAAAGATCTCACAATAACGGTTGAAGCTTCTTGTTAATTGATCCAAGAACAGTTCAAGCTACAATCCGATAGCAAAAACCAAATCCATAGTTGAAATCCCTAAAAACTAAACTAAGAAATGAAAACTAAAACTAGGAAATGAAGAACAAAAACAAAGAAATGAAGAACAAAGAGAAATGAAGAAGGAAAGATGAAAAGAGAATCATGAAGAAGGAAGGATGAGGAGAGGAGTATCCTCTCTCTCTCCTCAAGCTTGCTACTCCAAGGTCTACATTTCAGCTCTCCCCTTCGTACTCCCCTTCGTCTCCCCCAAAAGTTAGGTTTTAGGAGGCTTTTAAACCCCGCACAAAATCGTGGCCCCAAGCCGACTTAAGCGTCGCGAGTCGCGCAACTGATCGCGAGTCGCGAAGGGGACTCTGCCATCCCGCACAAAATGGCTTGGCACGCAGGTCGCGAGCCGCGACAGGCATCGCGAGTCGCGAGGGGCAGGGGGTCGCGAGGTGCGACATTCCTCGCGAGTCGCGAGCTGCTTCGTCTGGCAGGCGGGCGTGCGATGTTGGGCGCCGCTTTGACGAGCACGAGGGCTGAGGGCGGGCGTGCGGCTGTGTGCGATGGGCGGCGTGCGAGCTACTGTGCTTGGTTGGTGATGACGCTGGCTCGCTGGGTTGACGTGAGCTATGTAGGTGGTCGAAGTTACGCGCATGCTTGGTGCTTAGAGCTTCCGATGATTGCCCATTATGCTCCGATGCCAAATCTCCCAAGCTCTCCAAAGACAACTTCAATCAAACATCATTCAAATCCATTTCATCTTGAAAGCTCGGAATACATGACGTTAACACAAATTATCTCGCAAAGCTCCGAACTTCCGCTAAGGGCTAAATAAAACACGAATGTTAACAATTACAATCAAACCCTTAGCAAAGTGCACCCAAAATAACGCAAAAACATCGTATAACTTGAGCGTATCAAATACCCCCACACTTGAACTTTACTCGACCTCGAGTAAACTCAAAAATGAGAAATACCAATTAAATCATCGCTCAAGCTATCGAAACCAACCTACACTCCCCATCAACTACATCATCATCATCACATCTTAACAAAATACGCTCATAACCTAAACGTAAGGGATGATGATTCCCCACACTTAGATTCAAGCTCACCCGAAATATACAAAGACGCGACAACAATAATAACCAGCAACGCCAACAAGTTTAACCAACAACACCAACAATAATCAAAATGCCAGCTCACGACACACTAAAGTATCAGCTCTCCCAAACCTCAAAAGATAAACTAAAACTACTACTACAACAACTAATTTAAAATAGCAAGCCATGGAATGAAGACAAAAAGGGATAAATTCCATGCTTACTCCCAAAAACAAACAATCAACCAAAAGAATGTGAAAGCCAAAACAAAACTTCACAAAATCAAGGATGAAATAACCAAACCAACCCGAAAACGCTTTCCACCTTATGACACCATCTCCGGCAAATGAGTTTTCAAAGTACAAAATTCTCTCTTAATCTCTCATTTTGCCTAGGAGCCCTTTCGGGTTTCATCCTAGCTTCACACATTTCTTTTTGGTTGCATCTCACCATCTTACCCGC
This sequence comes from Beta corolliflora, assembly GCA_947648045.1. Taxonomy (NCBI): domain Eukaryota; kingdom Viridiplantae; phylum Streptophyta; class Magnoliopsida; order Caryophyllales; family Amaranthaceae; genus Beta; species Beta corolliflora. The sequence continues at coordinate 104,407 of CANSZD010003089.1, read as the reverse complement.
TCAATATAAGCCACTTTTGTGCATAGGTTGCCCTTTCGGGTTTTCAACCTATCCAGGGCCCCCATTTTTGCTCGAGTCGCCCACCCTTGTGGGTTTTCAACTCAGCGGGTTTCATTTCATCACTTTTTTTTTTTTTTTTTTATATTTCATTTTTTTTTCATTTTCATTTTTTTCAAATTGAAAGTAATATATACAACATAGATACATGAGAATGAGAATACCCTCCCCCCTACTTAAACTACACATTGTCCTCAATGTGTCGACAATTAAAAGAAAAAGTAAACGAAAAAGGGGAGAAATTTGAAAATCGGGTAAATCGAAGATCGAATTCTCAAAACTCATGAAAAGCAATCAGTCAAACTCAAATTTCTTAACAACACCAACTCAAATCTCATAACTCAACTCACAACCCTCTCCCTCGAATCACTCAAACAAATGACAAGTTCAAAAGTTTTGAATTTTTGAGATTTGCACCTAGCTTAAGAGATCGAAAAGATACATTAACAATCTCAATCCTCTAGTGTTACCAACTCCTAGCTATTGAACTCCTCCCAACGGGTTTTCTTTTGTGGATTTTGGTTCCAAGCGGATTAAGATTTGTTGTGGTTCTTTTGAGTGGGTGGTGAGTGGGTGGAAGAAAATTTATTGTGGTGGTGGAAATTTGATAAGAAATAAAGGAAAAGAAAGAAAATAAGAAGGGTCTCGGGTTGCCTCCCGAGAAGCGCTGTTGTTTAAAGTCGTTAGCTCGACTTAGTACCTTAAGCTCAATCATTAGGTTGTGCTCCATGTGTGACAATGGTGGTTCCATGTCAATCTCCACTTCAAGTACCTGCAAAATTGATTGAGAAGAACTCTTGCAATGCATCGTTAGTACCTAGCTTACTACATCATGGTTGAGCATATAACATCAGATTATATCCAAAACCTAGCATTAAGTCAACAACAAACATCAACTAGTAGTACTCCTAGCTAATCCAAGTCATGACCATTAATATAAATGTTTAAAGCTAGACAATAACCAAGATATAAAGTATGAGTCAATCAACCATTCCCAAGAGAGTGGCCAACCAAAAACAAAGAGCACAAGCAATACCATCCAAAAATCACGCTAAATACAAACAAGTAACACCGTTTCCCCGGCAACGGCGCCAAAATTTGGGCGGGCGCGGATGTGTCGTTGTGCACCGCACCCGGCCAAAGATAAAATTTCTCCTACTCTCTTTTACACTAAGGAAGTATACTGGAAGTAGGGGTCGTATCCACAGGGAAACAGGGACGAGTTTAATACTTAGCGTGATTCGAAACCTAGATTAAGCTAATGGCCGAGAAACCTAATAATAATTACAAAGGGGGGTTTCAAGTAGATTTACGAATAAACTAAAACTAACTAGCATATAAACAAAATGAGAAATCAATATGGGAAGATCTTGAATCCGATTAACATCCACTTCAATTCATTATCGATCCTTGAACCTCCACTCTAATTATTTCCATAATTATCTATTGTCGAGAATTAATCTCGTGTTCTCCTTATTCTTAGTTGAATAGCACGATCAGCGTGACTATAAAACCCTAACCAAAGGATAACCTAGTCCGATAGCGTCTAAGTTCAATCCAATAGCAGCAATAAACACGAGAGAACCAATAGACACGCTAATGTCATACACGCGATAAACATTCAACAGTTTATTCAATTTCCCTAAGAAATAACCGAGAAGATCTGCATCTGAGTTACTCCCTAGTTTGCTACCAAATGATAAAAGAATAAAACAATCCGATTTTATTCTTAAATCTAGCATTAGATTAATTACACAATCAAACTAGTAACGTTCCTAGCATAATTATGCAATAATCATAAATCACAAGCATAGAAATTGAACCATAATCAAGGAAAAGAGAAAGAGAGGAAAGATCTCACAATAACGGTTGAAGCTTCTTGTTAATTGATCCAAGAACAGTTCAAGCTACAATCCGATAGCAAAAACCAAATCCATAGTTGAAATCCCTTAAAACTAAACTAAGAAATGAAAACTAAAACTAGGAAATGAAGAACAAAAACTAAGAAATGAAGAACAAAGAGAAATGAAGAAGGAAAGATGAAAAGAGAATCATGAAGAAGGAAGGATGAGGAGAGGAGTATCCTCTCTCTCCTCCTCAAGCTTGCTACTCCAAGGTCTACATTTCGGCTCTCCCCCTTCGTACTCCCCTTCGTCTCCCCCAAAAGTTAGGTTTTAGGAGGCTTTTAAACCCCGCACAAAATCGTGGCCCCAAGCCGACTTAAGCGTCGCGAGTCGCGCAGAACCGATCGCGAGTCGCGAAGGGGACTCTGCCATCCCGCACAAAATGGCTTGGCACGCGGAGTCGCGAGCCGCGACAGGCATCGCGAGTCGCGAGCTCGCTGCTTCGGCCGGGCGTGCGATCTTGCCGGGCGCCTGACTGAGCGAGGCCGAGGCTGGCAGGGCGAGCGTGCGGCCGTGCGATGGCCGGCGTGCGAAGCCGCTGTGCTTGGTTGGTGATGACGCCGCTCGCCGGGTTGACGTGAGCTATGTAGGTGGTCGAAGTTACGCGCATACTTGGTGCTTAGAGCTTCCGATGATTGCCCATTATGCTCCGATGCCAAATCTCCCAAGCTCTCCAAAGACAACTTCAATCAAACATCATTCAAATCCATTTCATCTTGAAAGCTCGGAATACATGACGTTAACACAAATTATCTCGCAAAGCTCCGAACTTCCGCTAAGGGCTAAATAAAACACGAATGTTAACAATTACAATCAAACCCTTAGCAAAGTGCACCCAAAATAACGCAAAAACATCGTATAACTTGAGCGTATCAGTAGTTCAGGGAATCTTGGGCTTCTCCTAAGTGTAGGACTTGTAATTGGGGGGAGTTGGGTTTGTTGGACAAAATCAGGTTGGGTCAATTGAGGTGAGTTTGGGTTTGACTGATCAACAATAGTAAAGGCTAAGTCTGGGTTAGGTGTAGTTGTCTTAGGTTCAGTGATGTTGCTTGTGCCTTTTATTTTCTTCCAAGTCTCAAGTTTGGGGCTAAAGGTCTTTGATGGGCCTCCTACTGGCTTCCCTAGGGTTTGGACTTTTTTAGGATTGGATTGGCTCTCAGACTTAACCCTTTGTGCTAAATTCCAGATGAAATTGGGTTCTTCTAAACTATCAACCCATACATCAATTTTCTTGCTACCCAAAACCTCAAACATTTTCATCATGCTGCCATCATCAACAAGTTCGCAAGTTGTACCCCCATCTTTATACTTAAGCACAGGGTATGAGGGAAGCTCAAAATCATTCTTCTCAAACAATTCACACATATCATTCAAAATATCCATCAACAAACATAAATCTAGATCATCAATCCCTAATTCTACCACATTTCCTAGATAACGAATTCTCAAAATTCTTTCAGCCATTTTCTGCAACAGCACACAACAACACACATGCAAAACTCATTTTCAGTTTCTAAGCTAAACAAACAAACCCTAAACACAAAAATATAGCAAATTATCACATACAAAAGAGAAAGACGAAATTTTTAAGCTCCGAAATTACCTAAATTTTGATAATTACACCAGCGCAGTAGTTGATTATCCTTCTTCCTGATTTTCCTTCTTCAGTTAGGCACCACAATTCTCTTTCCTGGCTTCATCCAAGTCCGCAATTTCTTCTTCACTAACGCACAAATTCTGGGATTTCTCTCGTTTTAGATTCAAATGATGGATTTTGGTTTTTGTTGCTTGCTTAGGAAGATGAATAGACAGAAAAATAGGAGTAGTTAGGAGATCAGTTAATAAGGTTCAAACTAGAAACGGAGTGTTGGTAACGCCGTTTTTAGAACATTATAACAAAGGGTACCATAGAGATAACTTAAAAAGTATGAGGGTACAATAGAGAGAAAAAAAAAAGTGAGGGTACAGCGTAGAATTTTAAATAACACAGGGGCACACCATAGAAAAACCCAAATATCTTTAGTAATTACCTAAATCTTGCAGTAAATTGCACAAAAAACCAGTGACATTCCACTACAATGGAGATGATTTGTTGAGAAATTGTTCGACCATTCCAATCCGATGTTCACATAAACAATCTATCGATGAATACCATTCCAATCCGCTGTTCACATAAACATTCTATCGATGAACCTTTCATACCACCAAAGTCATTCAATTCAATCATTTGAAAGCAAAAGAATAAAAAGGAAAAAAAGCAACGTTTTACCCCGATGCAATCTTATCATATAAACCACATAAAATCTCATGGATTAGGTTATCAATAACCCACATCTTAACCATACAATTCCCTCATCATATATGTTATAGTCACATGATTTGAGGCCATTGTCCAAGACAGTTATTATTTTAGGTAATACCCTAAAATGGATTCGGTAATGACCTAAAATTTCTGGTAATACCTAATCTAATTAGGTGATTACCTAACATATATAGTGGTTATGTTAGGTCATGACCAAAATATCTTTAGTAATTACCTAAATCCTGCAGTAACTTGCACAAAAAACCAGTGACATTCCACTACAATGGAGGATTCGAAAATGCTGCAAATTTTTTCATCCAATTGCTAAACTAAAGTATGATTTACTCAGTAAATGTAACCCAATAAAAGTGTGAAGTGCATTTATTTATTGCAATTATCTCACACACACCTTAATTTTATTTTTGGTCATGTTCAAAATATATTTAGTAATTACCAAAATATCTTTATGTTTGGTCATATCCAAAATACCTTTAGTAATTACCAAAATACTGCAGTACCTTAGACTAAAAACCAGCTCAACCTCCCATGGAGGTTTCGAAAAATCTGAATTTTTTTTGCATTATCTAGTAGCTAAACTAAAGTAAGAACTACTCAAATGTAACCACAAATTGTCGCATAAAAGTGTGAAATGCATTAATTTAGAGCAATTTAATCACCAACACCGTCATTTTATTTTCCCTAAAACCCTAGGTTTTTTTTTGGGGAAAATTTTCATAAATTGCAAGTTTAATCTTACTCAAACGCACAAATGAAGATAGAAAATCATTTATTCGTTACTATATGTGAAATATTCAAGTAAAGTTACATTTTTTTCATCTACGGGTGAAGAGTTTAGTTCGATTTCCATGGAGGTGAAGTTCAACAATGGAGGTGAAGGTTTGGGGTGAAATAGAGGTGAAGGTTTGGGGTGAAATAGAGGTGAAGAATGAGTCGAAATGGAGGGAGAAGATGGAAGATAGGGTCGAAATTGAGGGAGAATGTGAAAGAATGGGTCGGATTTGAGAGAAATTCGGTTGAGAATCGTGGAAGATGAAGTGTTCTTGAGTTTTTGGTGAAAAACACCAAGAACATGAAGAACAAGGAGGAGAGAGAAAATGGGTAAAAAAAATTTGGCTCCAAAATTTTTTTCCCAACATGAATTACTGTTTGGCTGGTGAAAAAAAAAAATTCGAATTTTTTAATTTTTTTTTAATTATTTTTTCGATTTTCATAAAATATTTTCATAAATTTTGGTAAATAAACAAAATGAAAAGAAATTAGTTTTGGCAATTAAAAGAAAAGAGAAAAGAAAAGAAGTGAGGGCTCCACTAACAAGAATGAGTGGCTCACATTCATTTGTCTCAATGGTCTTTTTTCAAAAAAGACCATGGTAGAATCATCCTTCATTTACTAGTTAGATCAAGACACCAAATAGTTACGAGGCTTCTCTGGAAGTAAAAGGAGCATATGGATGTTATGGATTGAACTTGGTAAGTAGCGGAATAGCCTTTAGGGATAGCGAATTTTCTATATTATCGATCCTTATATATACGAGCAATAGGCGATAGCCCGATAGCTATAGATAAAGCTTGACAAGAAGAAACCAAGTATAACAACTATAATGGGTAGGATATTCCACCATTCAGTGAAGACGCATCTTCGAATTTAGTTGTAAGAATGGTGGCTAACTTGATCGAGAGGAAACTCTAGTTAATGCGATGTTAATAAAACCATCATTAATTACTCAAATTACTCAAATTGTCTTCTAGTTAAGACAAAATCGTCTTTACTTTATGTTAATAAAACCATCATTAATTACTCAAATTGTCTCATAAAGTTGCGTTTATTAAGGCCAACTCTAGTTAACCCCTCTATGCTAAACTACCCTTTTTTATTTTCTTAAAAACCATGCCCAAATCCATTGTTGCAGTAGAAAAACACAGAGAAAATATTTGTCATTATACTTTAATTTCTAGATTTGTTATTGTGATATATAAATTTTATATTTTTAATGTTCAATTGAATATTGTAATTAAGCCTATTATTAAATAGTATCCCAATAATAGGTATGAGTAACAATGGCTAACACAGTTTTAACATGGAAAATACCTGAATGATACTTTAAGGAAGTAGAGGGTAATAATTTAATAGATCCAGGACAGAAAGAATATAGAAAAAAATATGAGTGTCAGCCGCAACTTCAACTTTTAATATAGCACATAAACACTAACGCATATAGAATAAATGACGGGAAAGCAAAAAGAAGATCATAATGATGGTATCATAAATAAAATAAATTAAATATAAAAGTAACCTCTATTAATAATCGAAAATACTATTTAAGAGAAAAAAATCTCTTCATCAATCAATCATGACCATATCAAAACTTATCAAAGTTCCCCCTTTTTATGATATGCGACCTCAAATAGTCCAGAAACTCGAACCTTGATTTCCCAATTAGTTTTAGTAGAATTAAGTTTATTCCTAGAATATTTGTTGTATAAATAATTATTTATGTTTTTATTTTTCATATATCTATATGTCAGATCTTATAGAGGGTAATAATTTAATAGATACAGGACAGAAAGAATATAGAAAAAAATATGAGTGTCAGCCACAACTTCAACTTTTAATATAGCACATAAACACTAACGCATATAGAATAAAAGATGGGAAAGCCAAAAAGAAGATCATAATGATGGTATCATAAATAAAATAAATTAAATATAAAAGTAACCTCTATTAATAATCGAAAATACTATTTAAGAGAAAAAAATCTCTTCATCAATCATGACCATATCAAGACTTATCAAACTTCCCCCTTTTTATGATCTGCAACCTCAAATAGTCTAGAAACCCGAACCTTGATTTCCCAATTAGTTTTAGTAGAGTTAAGTTTATTCCTAGAATATTTGTTGTATAAATAATTATTTATGTTTTTATTTTTCATATATCTATATGTCAGATCTTATATAGGGTAATAATTTAATACACAAAAAATATAGAAAAAAAATATGAATGTCAGCCACAACTTCAACTTTTAATATAGCACATAAACACTAACGCATATAGAATAAAAGATGAAAAAGCCAAAAAGAAGATCATAATGATGGTATCATAAATAAAATAAATTAAATATAAAAGTAACCTCTATTAATAATCGAAAATACTATTTAAGAGAAAAAAAATATCTTCTTCAATCATGACCATATCAAGACTTATCAAACTTCCCCCTTTTTATGATATGCGACCTCAAATAGTCTAGAAACTCGAACCTTGATTTTCCAATTAGTTTTAGTAAAATTAAGTTCATTGAGAAAAGAATATGATCTGACATATAGATATATGAAAAATAAAAACATAAATAATTATTTATACAATAAATATTCTAGGAATAAAATAATTAGTCAATTGGATAATACCTCTGCAATGTCGTTGACAAACTTTCATTTGATTCTTCATCATGTAATGTCATCATGGTATGCTATAGGTTTAAAACTATATGTATGTACTTTTTATCTTTATATAACTCAATTTTTAAAAGTATGATTTTAAAAGACATAATTGCTATTGTTACATATAATACACTATTTTTATAGTTAATTTTATATGTATTTAAAATAAATAATAAATAATACGTTATTGTTCATCTAAATAAATATATTTTCATAAGTTGTAAAACTATATTGTATATGGAACTTATTTCGAAACATATTTCGAGCACTATCCGATGGTAAAAAAATATAACATTGCGAATTATGTAGCAAAAGTTATATTCAATTTACATAGTTGAATAATTTAGGAGGTTTATTTAAAATCAGAGTGTAATCTTCACTTATTAAAAAGAATAAAAACACCTTACATGTATTTATATCTATGTTAAACACCATTTTTTTTAAAAATAAAAATTATAAAGAATGACATGTAATGCTTAGGTGGAGCTTTCTATAATATTCTAAGGTTGTTTTTTAAAATCATACTCTAATTTTTTCATCATCCAAAACTCTAATATATATATATGTAACTTTATCGCTATAGATTTTAATTTTTGTTGTAACAACAAATATTCCTTAATAAATTTTGTTGGAATACTAAATTGTTTTGGTTCAGTTGAGTAAGGCTAGTGTTTGGATCCTCTAGATTTCAAAAAGAACTCTACAATGTAGAGTTTGAGCTATATCAACCATTGAATAAAAATCAATAGCTCATATATTATCTTTCCCAAACCCCCTCTATTTTTTCTCATCAAAATCAACCCCCTTATTTCCACCCTTTTACCAATACACGCCCTTAATTTTAAAATGTATTGTTCATATACAACTCTACCTTGTAAACTTTTATTAAAACTCTAGAGGATCCGAACTCGTAAGACTGAGGTTTTGAAAGATAATATGTTTAATCCTGTAAATTGGACCTATGATAAAATGCTATAGTCACATATAGTACACTATAGTTATAACTATTATTATATTTATCTAAAAGAAGACTAAATAATGTCTTACCATTCATCTAAACTAAATAATACGTTATTGTTCATGTAAATAAATATATTTTCATGAGTTGTAAAACTATATTATAAATGGATCTTATTTTAAAGTATATTTCAAGCATTCTCAAATGGTAAAAAATTATAATGTTTTGAATTAGGTAGCAAAAGTTATATTCAATTTAAATAATATAATAATTTATATTGTTAATTCAAAACAAAACTCTAATTTCTCGTTATCCAAAACTCCTTTTATGTATTTAAATATATGTAGAACTCTATTTTTTAAAATATTTAAAATAAAAATTAATAACATGACAATCCTACGTGGCACTCTCTATTTCATAAGTTGTAGAACTATATTGTAAATGGATCTTATTTCGGAGCATATTTAGAGCACTATCCAATGGAACAAAAATTAAAATTTTCCGAATTACGTAGCAAAAGTTATACACAATTTAAATAATATAATAATTTAGGTTGTTCATGTAAAACCAAACTCTAATTTTAGCTTATCTAAAACTCCTTATATGTATTTAAATCTATGTAGAACTCTTTTTTAGTAAAAGATAAAAATAAAATTTGATGACATGGCAATCCTACATGGCGCGCTGTATGGCCTCGAAATCTTGAGGGGCTCCCTATACTCCCGAAAAGTTCCTCCTTTATATATATACTAGTATAGTATTGGCACCCGGCAAATGCCCGGGCTTTTTCGTGAAGAAGAGGTAGAGTTTTTAAATATTTACACCCCTATTTTTGGCCGTTATTTTTGTCTGATATAGAACAACTAAAAGTTATAATATGATTTTGTCATTATCTTTGACGTTGGTTTCTAATTTATATGTCATGAAGAAACTCACTATATCATTCAGAAACATACTATATCATGCAGAAACTACATCATTTCTGAACAATCCACTATATCATTTCGACACTCACTATATCATGCAGATTCTCACTTTTTGATTCAGACATTCACTCTATCATGCAGAAATTATATGTTACTTTAATATAAAATTTTAAATATATTATAAATGGATTTTATTCTAAAATACTTTTTAAACACTTTCCAATGGTACAAAAATTATAATTTTACGAACTATATATTAAAAGTTGTAATCAATTTACTATATTTAAGTTTTTCATTGTGAACCCAACTCTATTTATTTTTATCCTAAACTCTATTTGTATTTTAATCAATTTAGAACTCTATTTATATTTAAAAAATAATATGACATGTCACTTAATGAGCGCGACAAATGGCGTCCAATGAGAACGCCAAATGTCGTGACCAACCCTAATTCTAATTGAATCGATAATTCCCATTGCAGTATGTCACTTTAATACGTTAGTATAGTCAATATTTCCTTTTATATGTTACTTTAATATAAAATTTTAAATATAGTTTAAATGGATCTTATTTTAAAGTACTTTTTAAACACTTTCCAATGGAACAAAAATTATAATTTTACGAACTATATATTATAAGTTATAATCAATTTAGTATCTTTAAGTTTTTCATTGTGAACGCAACTCTATTTATTTTTATCCTAAATTCTATTTGTATTGTAATCAATTTAGAACTCTATTTATATTCAAAAAAAATATGACATGACAATTAATGAGCGCGACAAATGGCGTCCAATGAGAACGCCAAATGTCACGACCTCGTGAGCTGGCTTTTGTACTCTGCTTTATATAAATGGCGACCACATTCTAATTGAATATCTTATAACAATCCTACTTCTAATTGAATCGCTAATTCCAATTGCAGTAGGTTAATTGAATCGCTAATTCCAATTGCAGTAGGTTACTTTAATACGTTAGTATATAGTCAATGTTTCCTTTTATAGTTTACTTTAATATAAAATTTTAAATATAGTATAAATGGATCTTATTTTAAAGTACTTTTTAAACACTTTCTAATGGTACAAAAATTATAATTTTAAGAAATATATATTAAAAGTTATAATCAATTTACTATATTTTAGTTTTTCATTGTGAACCCAACTCTATTTATTTTTATCCTAAACTCTATTTGTATTTTAATCAATTAAGAACTCTATTTATATTTTAAAAAAAATGACATGGCACTTAATGAGCGCGACAAATGGCATCCACCAATGAAGACGCCAAATGTCGCGGCCTCGTGATCTGGGTGTTGCCAAATGTCGCAGCCTCGTGATATGTCTTTTGTCAAATGTCGCGGCCTTGCGATCTGGCTTTTATACTCTGCTTTATATATTAGTTATATATGATATTGATTTAATCGACACAATACCAACACGGCAACACCAGTTGAATGAAAGAACAGAGTTATCACTTCAACCAATAGCTTCTTCAATTTTCATTTAATTGTAACTCGATTATAATGAACCAGATAAAAGTATGGAAGCTTGGAATTATCAATGACAAAATGTTATTGCCTGACAATTTTTTCACTTTATTTATCATCAAGACCCACGAACTGAAACTGGAAATAATGTAACGAAATCCAGAATCTTACAGGATACCTTCAGATAAATTGATCAATTCGCACCTAATTGCTCAAACTCTGAAAGGAAACAGAAACCAAAAGACATCATGTACAATTTTTCCAGAAAGATTCTGATCCCTGATTCAATGTTACATCTTTGTGTCTGTATCAACAAGGGTGTGTGTAATTTCTGAGTCAAAATTACTCATACAGAAAATGAAGTCATTAAGTATGACTCACTTGGCATGAGGTACTCGCTTAGACCAGTATTTACATAGAATCTTGAAATGGAAAAACAGTTGCTAGTCTCTGCTGTGTAGCATGAGCTGGTACACTTACTATGCAAGTAATTTACCTTCTCTAAGCTAAAAAGCTTCATGCTAAATTGCCTTTGCGATTCATTAGATCATGGTAATAAAGGAGGACGCACATCGGTTGACCAAATATGCTGAAGATGAACCAGAAGATCATGTTTCCAAGCTGATAATGATACACATAAAGGTAGAGTTAGCACGCTGTGAGACGCAGAGGAAATCACCCATTTCATAGAATAGAATAGCAATACATTATACATCATTATAAATGCTGGCGAGGATACTATAGGCATGTTTAAACCAACTATAAAAGTTTGCACCATATAAAGGCATCCAATCTAGTTCTCAAGTTCATATATTTGCATCAGTTCACATTAATATTCTTAGTTACTCCACTAACCCATCTCCGCTCCTATTCTCTCACACAATATCTCAATTTATTTCTTCTGTTTGCTCAGTTTGGCATCAGAAAGTGTAAGCATTTAATTGGCTGATTGCAATTTGATGTTTACTGCCTCTCTGCATTTTACAGGTAAGGTTGCACAACACATCTAATCCACTCAGCATTTCACTAATAATGCTTATTGATTGACGGTTTATACATCTGACTATCTTTACACTTCAAATGATATATTGATAAGTCACATCACAAAGAAATTTTACCCCACTCCCCACCTTCCCAAAGGGGGGTGTGCCGGGAGACAACAGGGGGAAAATCCTCTTCGTCTTTCTAAAACTTCGTTTTTCTTAAATTACTCAGCTTTTTCCTATTTGCGTTTCAGATTCTAGAGAGTTTAAAGGACAGCTTCTGTCTGTTTCAACTCAAAAATTAAATCCAGTAAAATACCAAACCCCTCACTCCCTGACACAAAAGATCCAGAAAACCAGTGAAGTGAGGGACACTTACCATTGAGTTCTGAAACTTCCTTTGCAGGAAATTTGTAAGTAAAACCAAGGGAACCTGGTTTAGAAAAACAGTTCAACACATTCAGCAAATAGTATGCACATTTCTTCACAAAAGTAGTTAGGAGCAATAAGGTAGTCTTGCAAAGAAAAAACAAATAACAGAGAAAGGAGCAAGTACACCTTTGCGCCATTGACAGCCCATCTTACCTGAAACATAATGCCCAGAAAAGCCCAAAGTTTGAAAATATGGCAAGGGACAGCAATGCATAGCTGCAAAACAAAATAGATCAAAATCAAATACAAACACACCCTTTATGCAACCCCAACTAAAAAAAACAGTAAATTTCACAGCAGGAAAACAAAACTGTAATATCAAAGATCATGGTTTCTCAAGATACAAATTAAACAGCTGGAAATGATTTAAGAAGAGAGAATTTAAAGAAGTAGATATAGATGCATATTCACATCAAAGAAATCAAAAGATGCAACAGAGAAGCCCATATCTGTAGCATTAGAATGTAAGCCTGTTAGATTTAGCTTGATGTTTTGGCAAATGTCTGACACAAAATTACCCACACAGCATGACTGATTCAGTCTTTATACCTTTCTCATAAGTAAACTAAGCCACCCTTAATGCAGAAGGCCAAAGACATGTCACTATCATATTATCCTACTAGATATTGAATGACAACCACACTTCCTCCTTACTTTTCTTATCTTTCGAACTTGGAACGTGGCCATGTAGGGCAAAGCCAGGGAGAGTAGGAAAATATATATTATTAGATAAAAGAGTAGGCCATAGAAACATTGATATTTATATGGAATCCATAAGAGTATCTTGACATGAGTACTTCATTCATACACTTAAGTTCAAGCATGTCTTCTTCCCCTCAGCATCTTAATATTACTTTAGAAAGCAGTCCTAGTCCGAATTCATTTAGGATCTCTTAGAAAATTGTTCAAGAGTCAATTTGTGCTTTCCAATCATAAATAGCAGGATTGCAAATAGAAACCCCATTATATAACTATTTCCAAGATTTGGAGTCCACTCAACAAGGTTCACGTCCAGATAGATGTCACAATGGTGGAGACCTCCTTCGATCAGCCAAAGAAGTTTTGGAAGATGAAGATCTAGCAGAAAGTGCTGTACCTAATTATTTTTGCAATCAGAACATGCCAAAATTGAATATTTGAAGTATAAGAACTATCAGTCATGTTTAAGACACTGTATTACGAAAAAGATAAAAAATGCAGAAAGATGCTGAAAGTAAATTTCTGAGATACCTCATGAAATATGGCAGATATGAGGAAAGCAATCAACACCGCAACTCCCTGGATAAAAACGATACAGCATTAGAAACTCCAAAATGATAAATGACAAGACATGCGGAACGAATTCAATCACAACCCTAAAGACTTGGTCTGATAAGACCATATCTGCACTCAAGCAGCAAGTTACAATATACTGATGAAATATCAGCTTGATGCAAAAATTTAGAGAAGACTTAAAGAAGCAACAACAACATCAGTGTCAGAGCCTTAATTTCATTAAAGAAGCAGCCAGTAACTCATAGTTGAGAAAACTTAGGATAAGATAAGAAGATACCTTCGGTATTCCGTTGCGCAAGCAAGGAAAGTAAACATGGCGAACCATCCATTTATGTACAGGCTGTGCCAGCCATAATTAATGTTAGTGGATAGGAAAAATGATAGGATCAAGTTGATAAATACATGAAGAAAGCAGTTTCAAAGTACATCTAGTACGAATGGCAGAAGCTCAAAGCAGCAGTATATGCTTGGTAATACGTCAAAAGCAACCATGCAAATAGTTGCAGAATGGAAGGAGAATGTAAAAAGACACCAAGAAGGTGTCACCCATGCAAAAGGAGGACAAAGTAATTAATTTACAAAATAAAATTGTCGCTTAGAAACTAAAACTAATTTAGTAAAACTAATTTCAACTAAACAATAGCCTAACGAAAATGAACTTGAAAGCTTGACATTCACCAGCTCCACCACCCTACAATTGATGTTAAAACACTGCAAGTTACGACTACAAGGTGTGGAGATACTCTGAGCGGTGGGATAACGTAATTACTTCTTTCTCTTTCCCTCTCTTCCCATCTCTTTTTCAGTCTTATGATCTTGTCCCTTCCTTGCCTCTTCTAATTACACTCCTCAATCTTCCAAATTACTTTTCTCAATCAACCTAATGTGGATAATGATCATGACCTGATTTAAATTGGTACTTGATTTCCTATTAAGCACCAAGCAGTGAACAAAGTAGCGCAATTACAAATTTAAACAGTCAGGTACAATGATTTAAGAGGAAACATACCATATTCCACATCCTCCAATACTGATGCAAGTCATCAATTTCACCAGCACATAAAAAAGAAACAAGGATGATAAAATTATTAGCAATAAGTCACATTAAAAGTAAGAGCTCTAGGTTTGTCTCATTAGCAGGATCCTACCTCTTCGAATGTTCTTGCATTCCACCAATCTTTGTAAAACTCACGGTCACCAAACTTAAGAAGCTCGGCCAATATGTTTAGCCTAAAATTGGAAAGACATATCCAAGTAACAATCATCATATAGTAATATAGTAATAATGACTGGATCTAAAAATATCTTAAATTGTTACCAAGCAATAAAAAGGATCATTTATGAAAATTTGCATGCACTAAGTCCAACATCAAGTGTCAAAAATCCAAACTTATATCCTGACTGAGTACCTAACATTACAATTTTGAGGTGAAATGAAGGGTCTGAAGTCTGAACCATAAAAAAAAATCACGGATGCGGTCGCCATAGCAGTAACGGTCACGTTATCAGTTATCACGGAAGCAGCTTGTATCGGATGTATGGAACGGTTCGCGGCTAACGCGACGTGAAGTTTTTCAACAAATTCACATATAGGGGATTTAACGTCATATTTGCAAATTTATAGTTTAAGAAGTATTTCTTCATCATATTATATGAAACAACTCATATACATCCAAACTTAAATTGCCCCACTAATTTATTCTCCTTTCTTGAGTGTGTGCATGTTGTTTAACTTACTATTTATGCTTTTTCTTTCGTCAATTCTCTCAAAAGAACCGAACGCTTTATCGTGGCAAGAAGGACGCGATGTTTCTATAGCAGGTTTCTCGAAACGGCAACTTCCAAATCCGTTACAGAACGGCCATTATGTAATGGAACGGCCGAGTTTTAATTCCATGGTCTGAACAGCATAGCTGCTGTGTTGCATACGAAACAACTCTAGTACACAAATTCTTCCTACAACTTCATTTTATTGAATTGTAATTGTAATTATACATCCTCATCTACATAATCAGCAAGTTCAAACTACTAATTTTTTTCTTTTGGTGTGAATGAGCGATTAAGAGCAGTGATGTAGACGTACCACCCCTACAAGACTTTACCAACTAGGCTAGATGGCATCCACACAAGTTTAAACTACTCAAGACACAAAGAATATAACAAAGATAGCATGGAGCTTAGGAACCTAAACAGGGAGAACCTAACTTCACATAAAATGCTTTTTATATATAACGAAGGACCTATCCACAAACATGAGCTTGAGTGACTAGTTATTAGCCTGAAAAGAGCATGAAGTCAAAACTTACTACGTGAACAGACACTTGAATAATTAGAAACACTATTCTGTGGTGCTTTCCATGCAAGTTCTCTTTAAAACATGGTTTTAAAGATCAGCTGCTATGTATCTTTTTTCAACTTGCAAGGAAACTTTTCACCTTGTAAAGGACTACTATAGATCATCTGATAGATACAGAGCCGATAAGGCTTATATAGGACCGAATGACCGAGATAAAAATCTGACTGAACCACAATCCTTTACGCAACACCAGAACAAAGTAGCACAACTCTTACTGTGATCATTACCAGAACCAGAATTTAGAACCATGCTTTGCAACAAAAACAGTATTTAATAGAAACAAAAGAAAAATGAAGCCTAAGTTAGTACTTATTTGACAGCAAGAGTTGCTTCAACCTTCACTTTTAAGTCTTACAACAAACTTCTCTATTAAGCAAAATGGTCAACTATATGTGTAATTGTGTACAGCATGGATGTCCCTACCCAGTTTCCCTCACATAAATGCAACATAAATTGGAAAATAATGTGCAGCAACTAACTCACCAGAGGTGGAAAAAGCAATAGAACATGCACAGCCACACGTACAAATTCGGGACTGAGAGCTTCAAAACCCTTTCTATTGCATACAACAAATTTCCTTTCAGTGGATGCTGTGAATTCTGTACAATTGGATTGATATACTACAAGTATTCCAACCAAAAAAAAAAACTTGTGTCAAGATTATATCTGGGATAGGAAAGCAAGCAAAAGATAATAATTACAATAGGATTGACTGACTTGTTCTACGATGAACCCCATTAATCCAGTAAATATCACCAATTTCAATATTTGTCGAGCCACCCATCCTTTTCGAATATATGCAGTATTAGGATAACTTGGCTGCAAAATAGAATGCAGAAACCAAAACATATAAGCACATTCAGCTGATGGCCAAACTAACATAATCCATCACAATGGAAATGAAGAAGTCTTAAATATGTGTCATATGCTGATTTTGAGAAAAGAAAAAGTTGCACATAGGCACTCTTAATCGACAAAAAGAAATTAAATAGAACAGACAAATTGGGCTCCTAGCATTGGCGTAGGATCTTGCAATATGACAAAGCATGCACAATCGACAAGTTTTGACGCATGAATCCATGATTGACATGCATCTACCGCCAAGATGCAGTTGCACAGGAAGTGCAAGAAAAAGCATTAGATGCACCCTACTATCTAGAACTAAAGACAGTTCAAAAGTATAGTTCACAGGATACCAGAACTCTTCAATGAAATTCACCCAAAAACACTTGGATCACTTTTCAAATAAGAAGAAATCATGAAGGGCTAATACAACTTTGAGCATTTCAGACAGGACAAATATGCCCTTATTTCACTATTATTTTCTGCAAAAGGCGTAAACATGTCATACCAGTAACATGAATAGATAATCAGAGACAAGTTTGTTCAATGCCAAAATAATATACACATATTAATTAGAAGACTAATAGACCTCAGAGTTTAATTAAGTCAATTATAAGTTCAGGCAAACACATGCTCCTGTCCCAGCCAAATGTCATCAGTATGGAAGAATTATACCCAAAGCATCAACATTGACACCAACACTTTCCCAATGCCTTTTAGAGGGGCTGCGCAACCCCAAGCCAAACTTCTTCACATGAATACAGCACTACCTCAGGAATAACAGCGAGGTAGTTCCACATGACTCAACCTTACGCAACATCCAACTGCTACTTTCCAGTGAAGAAGATACACAAAATTTAACGACACATTTCGATTTGGTCCATTAAAATCCAAAAGTCAAAAAACAATGATTTTGTTGACTCAATTCAAAATGGACATAGAGGATGATGTTGCCGTAGCGTGGGAAAATTTCCACGCACCTGGTAACATAGCGTGGGAGCAACCATGAAGTACACCAAACTCTCGAAGTTGACATCATAAGGAAGTTCCATATTTAGTTCATCATCCTGAAACCAAACTAAAAAACTGGTAAGGAAAACATATATACTAATACTATATCACAGTTACATGATATATTTGTTTTTAGAATACAAATATCTTAAAAAGCAGGAATCAAGTAAACTTCCCATAAGAATCAAAAGGACCTTGGAGAAATTAGAATACCAAAGGAATGAAGAAAACAACATAAGTAGAGTTGGCTGCTTCAAGAACTACATGGAGAACTAAGATTGGAGATATGTAGGACCTCACAACCAAATACCAATAGCTAGTAGCCTAGTAGTCCTGGGGAGGTGCTGTCATTTGTTCGCATCATAAGGTAAATAATGATAGAAATAGAACTAGAATCACTTATATAAGGTTGTGGAAGAAGATCTTATACCTTAATTCCAAGCTAAGAGGTTGTTATGAGTGGGTTTAGAGTATCTAGTTCAACTTGGTGGACAGCAAAGAGAAATACCTATGGCTCATTATAGTAGGAGAATAATCCTCGTGTTATTATCAATGACTAGTATGTATGACAGGATAATTGGATAGGAGTCAAAGGACTAAACTGGGATGATACTTTATAGGTTATACCAGAGAAAAAGTGGAAAAGAATGGGAAGAGAAGAAAATGAAACTCTTTCCATTACCTTAATAGATGCTTTGGCAATTGCTCTCATATCATAGTTTGTATGTGCATACGATACCAACTTTAACCACATAGTGCAAGCAAAAAGCATCAATGTGACACCAAAAAGAACAGCAGAATCGCACCTGCAAAGATACTAGGTTTTATGATAAGTTACTTCGGCCCATTTATGTTAAATATATTTGAAAAAGTTAATAGAACTACAAAAAAACATCACTATTAGGAAATTTTCGCGCACAACTGCACATCACTCCAACTGACAACTAATGACAATCACTACTAAGTACGAAACACAGAAAAAGCTTCCACCACTTTGGGTTTTGTAAGTGAACATATTTGTGTTCACGAATCAAAACACTCTTACAGGATTAAAGTGATAATAAACATGTACTTCCTCCGGTTCCTTTTAGTTGTACCATATTCACATATTCCACTCTGACATTCTTCCATTATTTATACATAAGGAAAAACACATTCATGAGGGATCTTGTTAGATTTGTCACGCTATATGATTTTATAATTTTATTATACATAATTTAAAAAATATTAATGCTCAAAGTTGTGTGTTGACAAATATGCCAAGGCCTTTGGGTACAACTGAAAAAAATAAAGGAAGTATTAGATTAATAAAGGTTTTAGGAAACCAACCTGAGTATTACAAAAACTGGATACAAGATTGTAATTGTGGCAATCAATATATGAAGTAGGACAACAACCTGCACAATGCAGATGGTTACAGGATTAGCATGTTCTGCAAAGTTTGAGATAGTTATGGATTAAGATATTATAAAAGGAACCAACTAATAGAATTACCATAGAAAAAACATCCACTTATCCAAAAGAACAAGTAAAAAGAACTGTAAATCACGGTTCCTATTAAGTTCATCATGGAGTTCAGCAAACATCTGAGCGAGCAAACTCAAATGAAGAAAATACAATCAAACAGTTTCCAGTTCCTATAACAGGTAATATAGTTAAAACAGAACACACTATTTTTTTTCTTCTCCCCACTCACCTAGCCAATCAATCCAGGCTATCCTCCTATGTCAATTGTTTGTCAGATAAACCCCAGCGATAATCAGTGACACATCTAGTATTGAGCTTGAATACCAAAACGAATTGGATACAATAGAGGCTACCAATAGTATTATTTGTTGGGATAAGTTTGTGACGAAAAAGAAAACCCTCCTACCTAGGTTTTCTTTCAAACTCCCAGCGAAACAGTAGCACACTAGGGGGCTCGACAGCCGCCATGAGAGCTGCCTCGGCGCTCCTTCCGGTGGCCGTCGAGCCCCTATGCCCTCCCCGTTTCCTTTCTTGATTCTTCGTTTTTTGTTTTTGTGGTTCGGTTTCTTCAGACCCTTAGACCGGTATCCCAATGCAGGGAAGTAAACACCGTGTACTGGTGCAAGGGTCTTTAATCCCCACTTATCGCAGTCGGGTCGAGGGTTTGGGTTCACACACTGTAAGTTTCAATCAGTCGAAAACCAAAGGTTGGAAGCTGTTCCCTTCCCCTTCCCTGTTCTCCCCTTTCCCCGTCCCTGTTTGGTTTTGATTTTTTTGGTGTTTCGGTTAGCCCCGTTCCCATGCTTAGACGTGGGAGGACTTGAGTGTTCAGGGATAAGGGCCCCATTCCCGCGCTTAGACGTGGGAGGGCTTCGGTGTTCAGGGATAAGGGCCCCGTTCCCGCGCTTAGACGTGGGAGGGCCTCAAGGTTCTAGGTTTTACAGTGATTGTGGGATTGGAAAGTATATTGTCTCTGTTTGGGCAAAGATGGCAGTGTTATGTGGGGATCAATCATTTTGTTTTTTTGCTTTGTTTAATAAGTTAGTCTCTTGTTATGAGAGTTTTCTAGGAGTTTTAGTCCCCTCTTCTGTAGGGGTTGTAAGTCTAGTTTGTTGTTGTTTAGTATCTCCGGTTCGTGAAGCCGGGAGATTTGAGGTTGTGGGAAAACGTACGTCAGATCAAGAATATCAAGACGAAGTTCAGATTTCAATTTACTATTACATAAGGCAGGAAAGATGTTAAGTCATCGAATATCCACTATGGTTGGAATAGTACCATATCACAGAAGTGGTTCCGAGGTGTCTATATTAGTAAAATGGATAAAGATCTTCAAATCGATGTTTTAGATTATCTTTTATGTAAGGGTTATTATTGTTGTAGATGTTGTATGGCGTTTTATTAATGATAATTTTCCCTATTCCCATTAAAAAAAATAGTATTATTTGTTGGGGCAATGATAATCTAGTGAACAAGACCAACAATAGCCAAACAGGATTTAGGGTTCAAGAGAAGCCTGCAATGGAGATTAGAGCCTTCATCTAAACATCTATAAAGTTGAAATGGCAGCAAACAAAGGTAAGATATGCGGAGAAATGCTTTAAGAAAAGAGCCCAAATCACAATTTCGCATCTGGATGACAATGAAATAGGATTTAGATCACCCACCGGATCAGATATGCGCCTTCTTTGTGCCAACTTTTCTACCAAGAAAGCAGCCAATGGAAAAACTGGGAGAGAAAGACTGTAGTTTAAAACAATAGTAAAAGTAAGTGCATAAGCAAAGACAGGATCTGCATCCATGTAGCACACAACTTGTCAGTAAAATGTATTGAAAGTAAAAGACTCTTACCAGCACATGAAAAGAGGCCAATCCCTTAGCGACTTTGAGCTAAACCAGAAACCAGCTCGTATGAGCAAACCATACTGCAAACAGTCAGCGAAAAATCAATTATACTGCAGAACTGAATTGAAACTGGCTACTGAACAAAAGGTTAAGCAAAATCAAATGATGTTTGCTGCTATTTAAACCTTCATGAGATTTTCAATGATAAGCCGGCTGTTCACAGCAACAAGCACCACTACACAAAGATTGAAGAGACCAGCGTGACTCTGCAGCAAATCATTCAATTAACAGTTAAGATCGCTCAACTAAGATAGACATCAATAAGATAATAATGCTTAGCACAGATAGTTGCAAGAAAATGTTGTCCACAGAATTATTAAAAACCAAGGACCATTGATCTGAAGAAGTATTGGAAACCAAAGGAAAAAATAGTACAATAAGCTATATAAATAATATTATCTCCAGACCCGCATTTGAAAGATTGATGAACCAAAATTAGCAACAATTATTAACAGACCTATTGAAATCTGTACCAAAATCTAACACCTGTACTTTACTCGAGGCAGACTCTTTTTCTAGAAAACCAAGCAACATGGAAAAATTGTGGCTCTTGATATCAAACTGATCTTTTTAACTTAGTATAAATGTGGCTCTTGATTCTAAATTGATCTTTTCAACTTAGTAAAATACAAGCCACAGCATAAATTCAATGCCTCTAGTGAGGCTCCTGACAAATAATTTATTACATTTAATACCAAAGGAAACTGACCGGTAGCAAATCCAGGATTTTCAAATTGGGGGTACTGTAAATAAACTTGGTCACAATATTTAAAAGGCAAATGCTAACGAGTGTCCCTGGGGCGCTGGATAAGGGACTTATATTTATATATTATTTTCTCAAAGTGCTTTTTGTTAAATGATTTTTGTATTAAAATAAATTTCTTATCCAGCGCCGCGGGGCACCCATTAGCAGAATCGTATTAAAAATATTACAACCTAAAACATTGTTCAAAATTTAAGGTCATAAATCCCAAAATATGAAAATAATAGATATTCCATATACAGTGAAGTATAAAATACAATGTGATTAAGCTAACAGCCACCAAAAGTTAGCAGTTGCTGACTCGAACCCCGGCCCCTACGTATACGGCAACAAATTCAGAAAAAGGGCCCATTTGAACTCATTTTTTAGAAGACCCAAAACCACCAAATCCCGTCATAGCGGCCACACCAGGATCCATCTCAGGCTCCTATTCTCCAGCAGCCTTCTCCTTCTGGTACAAAATACCACCATACTCCATGAAGAGGGATGGAAGACAATTAAAAAAAAAGAAAGAAAAAGTAATTTCACAGCACGAATCTTCTTTTCCTTCATCCTCTCCCGAAATTGACGTTTTCTCTCCTCTTCTTCTTGTTGCTTTAAGATTCCATCGTCAAGATCTGGTTAAATGTTAAATTTGATTTTTTTTTTTTTTTAAATAAATAATTTTCACATTTTTTTTCCCACTTTGGGGGTAGTACCCTCAACGCCCCTTCTGAATCCGCCAGTGAAACTGACTAACCAACAAATTCTTAACAAAGAAGTACATGACATTCAGTGAGATATCTCATTTGACAAGCATGCAACAGTCTTTTCCTGCGCAAAGCATTATCCAAAATTCCAAATCATAACCATGTTAAGAAATCTGGACCAGGATCATGCAATAAGGCAAGACGAAAAAGAATTGTCAGCAGGAGGGGTAAATGGGCCAAAGCACTGGTTTAGATCGATCATTGAATCCAAATAGGAGGGAAAGAAGGGGTTCCCCTTTTCTTTTCTTCAGGCATCGTGATCATCTTTTGGGTAAAAAAAATCTTTTAGGTAAAAAAATAAGATATCTAATAGAGATCTGTACATGGATCACCGATTAGCAAGTTGGCTCAGTAGCCTGCAAACTGTCCATTTCCACAGACACAACATATATTTATCATCCATACAAATTTTTTCTTTTTAACTATAACATCCATAGTTTATATGCATTGATAATGGTCAGTACTGGCTACACAAAGGGCAAACCAGTTCTCTGGGAATGACTGGTAGTAATAGACTGCATTGATCCTTTTTCCCTTTACCAGATCAGGGAACCAGCTGATTCCCTTTGGTCCTATTTCAGCATGAAATGTTATATTTATATTGAAAAGAGATACTTGGAACTTTTTTAAGATCACTTTAACAGGCATGCTCAAAATTATACGAGCCTCCCTACCATAACCATAAGGGAAGGAGCACTAAAGCTGCAAATGCAAAACAGACTCCTGCTTTCTGGAAACGACAGCCTAATGCAGATGCAGACTTCTGGAGAACGCACATCTACTCGCCAAAAGGAACCAGTTCTCTCTATAGGTAACGTTCTAAATAGCAAAAGCAATATAGTTCCAATTTGGAGGAAAAAAAAGGGACTGAACTGAGGAAACAAGACCTGCACAAACTTTACAAACATTTGTTTTTCTTCTGAATCTTTCAGCAAAGGATATTGGTCACCGGAAAATGTGATTAACTGTGTTCTCTATTAGGCACTAGCTCTAGATATTAGTTCACCAAAAAAAAAGCTCTAGATATTAATGAAATCTCAATCTATAGGTTCGGCTACATGGTTACTTTCCTCTGTCAAGGACATAGGTTTCCTTTCCCATCCAAAGAGTATGTGAAGGATATATGACTTAATTTGGAAAATGTGTAAAAACATCAAAGAGCCAAAAGATACCAAGGCACTCTATAACAAACAGAAGCATACAGTAACCATCGTAAAAGTACCAACAATTGAAAAAAAGGGAAGATTGTAAAAAAGTCCATAATCGTCTGCCGTCCCCATGAATAGAGTCTACCTCCAAATAACTTCTAGGAAACATAAAAGCGGCTCAGCTTATCCTTGCAAGTGCAGACAATTTGATTAAATTACAAGAAAGAGAAGCCATCACGCCAGTAGCACAAGAGGTACTGTTCATACGGAAGCTATAAGTGCAACCAATTTTGTAAGTTTTTAAAAAGTATTATGAAATGTGGGGGGTATTTAAGATTATCCATTAAACAAGTTAGAAATATCATAGATGATCATATAATAGACCTACAGGTGTTTGATTCATATTCTGATTCTCACTATTTAAGGAAGTTGATAGGGTCATACACTTAGGTGTTGTTTGGTTGGAGATGTATTTCCTTGGAAATACAATTTCCTAGGAAATGGACAAATATTGTTGTGTTTGGTTGACCAAAAATATGGAAAGCATGGGAACTCACATTTCCAAGGGAATTACAATTTCCCTCATAACACAGGAAATAACTCACCCACCCCACCCCCCCCACGGTGAGTTATATTTCCCGTGTCTATTTTTACTTGGAAATGACAATCATGCCCTTGAAATTTTCAGAAAGGCGCGCTTTTTCCCTCGCCCTCATTATTTCATTACGAGGGTTTGCTCTCCAACAAGGCAACAACCCACACCTCGATTTTACATGCAATCTCCAACACTTTGATCTTGCAATCTCCATCTTTTCCTTCTCGTCATCTCAAAAGCAAGGTTTGATTTTTCTCTCTCCTTTTCTTGCTATGTCTTAAATCTTCATTGTGTGTGTTTTTTTTTTATATATTTTTGAGATTTTATCTAAAATTTAACTCATAAATAGGTTCCAAAAGCACCTAAAAAAATTTAATCTGAAAATTGGGTCCGAAATTCTAGCACTAAAAGGTTTGTACTTTAATTAATTTTAAGTGGGATTTTGTGTTTTTTTTGCTCAATTATCTTTCTCGTAATACAGTGACATTCATTTCATTATCTTTAGGTGTTGGGGAAATATGTGTCCTTTATAAAAATTAAAATAAAATTAGAACTTACCGTTGACAATATAGACATAGAAGATTGAAATCTTAAAATCTGGAGCACAGACACGAGATAGCTTAAGGATAAGAAAGATGGGGGAAAGTATGAGTAGAGTTTTAATGAGATTGAGATAAATTGAATTGGGGAATGATTGCGTTTTGCAGCTGCATAGTTAAAATCTTGGATGAACTTAGTTTGGGATGTTTTCTTGAATGACCGAAAGTTGTCAAAGTTCATTGATCTCACTGTCAACTATGAAGTATGATTGGTGTGGTGCAAAGGAGATATGTTGATGTTAGGGGTTGATTGGGAAGTCAACTCCTAAATGCAATTGTTAATGGTTGGAAAAAGTAGCACTAAGGAACATGATGACATGTTTAATTTCTTATATCTATACTTTGTGTTTATTTCTTTTTGTTTTATAGAATATTGTACTCTGTATTTATCTCTTTTACTAGATAAATGCATCTTTGATCATAATCTTTTAATTTGCATTGTTTTCAATTGTTAAACAGTAATGGCTCGCATTCCTTTAAGTAAACAAAAGAATATTGCAGCGACTTGTGTTGGGATATATAGGCAGATTATGGTCATGATTATGGAGATAATACTTCATCTCATGTATCTTCTTTCCATTACAAACATTAAAATTCCTAAGCCTATAACATTTGTGTTTGATGATTCACTTGAAGAGCGGTTGACTGCTAGAGTTCTAAATATTACGCCAATGATCCAAGGGAGTGACATAGCATGTTTGGATAACCTTAGAATGGACAGAGCTTGTTTTTATAAGTTATGTGAGATGCTTAGAGATGTTGGTAAGTTGCAAGGAAATAGGAATACAAGTTTGGAAGAAATGGTAGCTTTATTTCTCTTCACGCTTTCTCATGATACAAAAAATCGAAGAACTCAACTACACTTTAGAAGAAGTGGCGAAACTGTGTAAGGCATTTCAATTTAGTACTACAAGCTCTTCTTAGATGTCATCATATCTTGCTGAAAAAGCCTACAGTAGTGACAGAAAACTGTCAAGATGATAGGTGGACATGGTTTAAAGTAAGTTTACTTTGCCATACAAAATAACTATTGTCATAATTGTTTGCAGATTTGGTTCATTAATACATGGATGGTTCTTCTTTCTTTTTTCCCTTTGTAGAATTGCTTAGGCGCTTTGGATGGAACACACTTTAAAGTTCGTTTAGGGGATAAGGATAAAGTTAGGTTCGGAAACGTAAAATGAGATCTTACTACAAATGTCTTAGCCGCTTTGCGTACGCGGGATATGCAATTTATATATTTATTACCTGGTTGGGAGGGTTCGGCACATGATAATAGAGTACTTCGTGATGCCTTGTCTAGACAAAATCCGTTAAGAGTTCCTCACGGTAATAGATTTAGTTATTTCTTCTATATGCCATACAACAACTCTATGAGAATAAAATGGTTACAACTTTTGTTGCTTGACATTAGGTAACTATTATTTATGTGATGTTGGATACATGAACTGTGAGGGTTTTTTGACGCCATTTAGAGGCCAAAGATACCATTTGAGTATATGGAAACGTGGTTCTCTTCCTGTATCAGCCGAAGAGTATTACAATATGAAGCATTCTCGGCAAGGAACGTGATAGAGAGATGTTTTGGATTACTAAAAATGAGATGGGGTATCCTAATACATACAACTTGGTATCCTCGAAAGACAATTAGTCGAATTATCTTGGCTTGTGCTCTTGTGCATAACTTCATTCGAACATATATGTCCGTGGATCCTATGGAGTCTTTACTTGTTGATAACATGGAAGACAATGATGGTGATAATATTGAAATCATGGAAACAAGTGCAACATGGAATGTTTTTAGCCAGGAGCTAGCAAATGAGATGTATAACGCATGGATTCAAACCAGAAACACTTGATTATTTTGCTTTGAAATCTTTTTTTCTACCAAGTGTATTACTTGTAATGCGTGACTATTTTTTGGCATATGTAATGAATGCTTTGTTTTGCACACTTTTGATGTTATTGACCATATATGTATATATATAAACACTTCTGTGTACAACATTTCCATTGACATTTGTACATGTTCTGTACTTGTTTTGTTGCATTTTATTGGATTTTACAGATGAGTCAACCTCAAAATTCTCGTAGTAGCAATACTACTAGAAACTTATCAAGATGGTCAGTTGTCGAGGATCGTGCACTCATTATGGCCATGATTGATCTTTTGGATATTGGTGGTTGGAAAGCAGATAATGGCCAATTCAAGAGTGGTGCTTATGCTAAGTTAGAAGCTATAATGTTACAAAAAATTGCACTGGGTGTGAGAAAAAAGCCAAGCCTCATATTGAATCAAGAGTAAAGCATCTTAGGAAACAATATGACGCTCAAGTGCCAGTGGTTTTGGGTGGAATGATGAAGAAAAGTTTGTTACATGTCCCCCAAGCAGTATGGGATGAATGGATCAAGGTAATGTAGATATTCTTACTTGCTTATTATATTATACAGTCATCAAATACTTTTAGGTAAAGTAAGCCACCATATGATTAATTGGTTAATGTAACTTTGTGACAATGGTCTTCCATAGTTCAAAAAATTGGAGGGAAAATGCAATCATCAATTGCTTTTCTCACTTAAGAACTCATGTATCTTAAATATCAATTAAGAACCTTTTGCTTAGTCATGATCAATTTTGGTTGTCTTTTTTTTTGTGACAGAGCCATAAAAATGCAGCAGGGTTAAGGAACAAGCATTTTCCGTTTTATGAAGAGTTGGGGAAGATTTGGGGCAAAGACAGAGCTCTTAGTAATGAATATGGAACTGTGTACGATGTTCTACAAGAAATGGAGGATGGAGCTAGAGTTGGAGAAGAACACCAAGTTCCTGAATGCAGAGGAGAGTAATTCACCTACTCAATGTGATCTAATGGGACCTCCATCATCAACACCACAATCAACAACTCCTTTAAGTAGTCGAACAAAGAGAGCAAGGACATAAACAATTGAAGCTTTAAAAGAATTTTCTACCAAGATTGGGAAAATTAGTGATGTAATGGAAGCCGCTATGGAACACATTGGACGACTTGCTAATTGCTTTCAACATGAATCTGATTCGGCTGATAGAAGGATGAAACTAACTACTAAGATTATGAAAATGGAAGGGTTATCTCCTAGTGAGGTACTTTTGGCATCAAAGAAAATTGCCCTTCATCCTCTTGAGGTTGACTTCTTTTTCAGCCTACCAAAAAACTTTAAATATGCTTATGTCCAAGGTCTTCTACCTTGACCAGTTATATACTGATATGAGTACAATATCAGATTTTTTTTTTGGCTTTGTTGGAATGGTTGGTGATAGGAAATTGCTATGTTTTGTTTTGGCTAATTTATGAATGGCTTGATGTAATTTTTGGACAAGGATGAGATTGAGCTGGATTTATAGCTCTGGTAGTATAACATTTGCAAGATATATATTAACAGGTTTTTGTTGATCTCACAGTGTTCATGTAGATGGCTTTATGACATTTACAAGAAAAACAAAAAAAAATTACTATGTTGAAAACAAAACAAGAAAATTTAAAGAAAAAGTTGAGATAAAAGTAGTTAAATTAGTTAAAATGCCATTGGAAATAGATATGTACACCAAACAAAACATGTGAATTGACTTCCTAGGAAATTCAATTTCCTATAATGTCAAACAAACAATTTTAACTCAATTGCAAGGGAATTGACAAGGAAATAACTTCCCAGAAAATAAGAATTCTCATAGGAAGTTATTTCCTA
Organism: Beta corolliflora; assembly: GCA_947648045.1. Classification (NCBI taxonomy): domain Eukaryota; kingdom Viridiplantae; phylum Streptophyta; class Magnoliopsida; order Caryophyllales; family Amaranthaceae; genus Beta; species Beta corolliflora. Next base: position 75,475 of record CANSZD010003089.1, on the reverse strand, counting down.
TGCGAACCAAACGACACCTTATACTATAGGGCTACTTACTATATGGCCAATCATGGACATATGCCCTTTTCTTCTCAATTGATTTGATTCTCGTGGTTCGTAGTTTTCTTCCATTATCCTTCAGGATGAGTAAGGGTGAGCCTATGCTAGGGGTCTAACCTAGATTTAATTTCCCTATATATAGAAAAACGAATTCTGTTTCGAATATTGGACATCAGATAGTCCTCTTTGCCATGCAAAACTTTTCAAAAATATTGAGATTTATCTTGGTATTATCAATATGGGAACAAAGCAAGCCTCTCTCAAACACATAGACTAGATCATTACGCCTTCCATGCAGGTTAACACCGAAGTTTGAAGAGGATATTACAACTTCCATGCATATCCACATCTTAATATCTCAACTACAATCCCTACATATCACTCAAACCACATGAACTCCACACCTATGTTTCCTACAAGAACCAAATGTCAAAGCTCATATACATTAGATATCACGGTTCAAAAATAACTTATCAACCTGCTCACTTGCATATTGCTCAAATCCTTCACAATTTTCTTTCAGTCTTTTAAGATTTCTTAGTAATAAAACTAATAATATCCTCTGGCTAGTAATTCCGACACATTCATCCCGGTGGACTTGACCTCTTTTACTATTCCTCCTCCATCTCAAACTGACTATTCCAATACTTACTTTTCCTAATTTCAAATTCAGTTGCCAATTCAAACTAAAAAAAAAAACTACTAATACATTATCAGATGTGAAATTAATGCACCATGTTCACTAACTATACAACCATTAGCCAGTCTTTTGCATTAATTAGTTTCCTGAAACTTCATTCTTTGTCAACTAGGAAGATAACCACGGCAACAACCATCAGATTTGCCTTTAAATGTACAAGAATATGTGGAGCTCAGTATGTCTGGAAGCACAAGAGAACGTTCTTTTGCTGATATTATTACCAGCATTTGGTACTGGGCTATTCATAGCATTACTATACCTTCCCTATTCATTGCGGGTTGGTCATCCGTCAGCACGGGTTTAGCTTACGACGTGTTTGGAAGCCCTCGACCAAACGAATAATTCACACAGAGCCAACAAGGAATTCCATTAATAACTGGCCGTTTTGACTCTTTGGAACAACTTGATGAATTTAGTAGATCCTTCCAGGAGGCCCAATGACCATAGATCAAACCTATCCGATTTTTAAAGTGCGATGGCTGGCTATTCAGGGACTGGCTGTACCTACCATTTCTTTTTTTGGGGTCAATATCCGCAATGCAGTTCATCCAACGATAAACAAAACCGAACCGGAATTATAGAGAACACGACATGTGATTTTGCACCTCCTAATCAAAATTTGTAGCTACATTTGCCAAAAGGTAAGGAGTGTATGTTTCATGATCAAATCCTTCTATAGAGGCAAAAATGCATTCAGATTTCAGAGGCACATATTTAGCACAAAAATTCAACTGTCTTCACTAAAAAATGTATCACATTCACTACACTTTTCACAATAAAAAAAAAACAACACTATTCCAATTCAACTCACCAGTAAACAGTCAAAAGTCAACCAAATTGCATAATCTACAACAAAAAAAATAAACAAATACAACAATTAACACTAAACAATCGAAAAATCAAACCTGTCTGAAAATGGCGTCAGAGCTAAGAGGACTCTCCTTAACCTTCAGATGAGCGGGAGACGACGGTCGATACGAGTACCGAATCGCATTATCAGAATCTTGAACTCCTCCACCATTAACAACCTTCTCTTCACCTTCACCTTCACCTTCACCTTCACCGCTCACATTTTCTGAATAAATCCGTTCACTATTATCAACAATCCTGTCAACATCACCGCCATTGGAGACATTCTTCAAATCCTCCAATTCTTCCGCCATTAAAGATGAAGAAGTAGAAGCTTTACCACCTGTTGCACTAATCAGTCGCCTACGAACGGATTCGCCATGATCAGTCGCCGTCGTAGCACCGATCGTCTCCGGCGAATCCGAGATCACCATAGAAGAAGAGCTCCAATTTAAAATTCGCAGAAAATTCTCATGCAAAGCTAAAACTAGAAAGTTGAAGAAAAAAAAAGTGATAAGATTTGGAATAAAATTGAATGAGATGAGAGAAAGTTTGGGGGAATTAATATGATGTGATTATTTGTAGTATGAATAAGATGTTTGTAGAGAGGAAATTGAAACGATTCGTTAGATTGGGCGCTTTTGATGATGTTTGGGAGTCTTTCTTAGGATACTTGTTTGGAGATGGTAGGACGTAGGAGAGAGAATTTGATGAAATCAGAAAGTGAAGGGTCTTGAAATTGAACACGAGTCGGAGACTGACAGAATGCTCATTTTGATATTTAAGCTCTGCCCACGTATGGGTGGAATGGGTCGGTGCACCATGAACATAATTTAACTATTTATGCTTTTATTTTTTTTGTTTGCTTTCTTTTCCGACAAGTTTTTTTTTTCCTTTTATTAGCTTGGGGCTTTTTTTTAGGAGAAAAGTTTTGTAGCATGGATTAAGGGAGGAATAAAGCGTCCACTAGTATATAAGTAGCAACTTTAGGGGACACGATATTCCCAAAGTTGCTCGATACCAAAAGGCACTAATCTAAAGGTGATGAGACACACAATTATCATCCGTACGTACATGAGACCATGACACAACTACAAAATGTTTGCTTAAAAATAAGACATCCACCATAACAGAATCAAGATTGGAAAGAAAGCCTCCTTTAGAAAGACAGGAGATCAAAGATAAACAGTCCATCTTGAAGATAACATGAGCTAGGTTGTAAGCTCGGGCCAATTTCACCGCAAAACAAAGAGCCTTCCCTTCCACAACCTCAGGTGCCTACGGATTCTACTTGTCGTCGACCAAAGAACACTACCTTTGCGGTCATGAGCTACAACTCCCAACCCCACCCAGTCATCGCCAACCATGGCATCCGGACTCTTCCTAGAATTCCTCGCAGCAGCCACGTGAACTCCTCGCTACTTTTTTTTAGTTAAATAGTTAGAAAACATATTTTGGAAAAAGAAAAACCAAATTTGCTTTTTGAGTCTTTGTTAAATGACGTTATTATTGGTTTGTGGCTTTTATGTAGTTAAATAGTTAGAAAACATGTTTTTGTAAATTCTTGGGTAACTGAAAAGTCAGTTTTTCACTCAAAAGCAAAAGCTTGTTTTTTTAGCTTCTTTTTGTTGATTTGTGGCTCTTGCATTCCTTTTACACTAGACATCCAACACTAATAGTTGATTTTACCAAACACTTTTATAAACGGCTAACCCCAAACAATTAACGTAAGCAGTTGATCAAATTAAACAAGTAAAAACAGCCAGTTCTCAAATATTATATTTATGTTTCAGCACTCGTAAGTCACATCCTAAACTCTGAGTTTGTTTTCCTTGATTTATTACAATAAGTTTAAGCAAAATAAGTTAAGTTTAACAACAATAGGGTCACTTACGGCATAATTAGTTAAGTTGATTAACTGTAATATAAGTTAAATTCAACAATATGTTTAAGGTTTTGTTCTCTTCACTTGATTTTATGGAACTAGGGTTATTTTCTACATATTGAAGTTCATTATTATCAATTACGATGGATAAATTCTTACTAAAACATACTTTTACTAGTCATAAGTCAGAATTGTATTGGTCATAAGAAGTTATTGATTTATTCTTACTAACATTGATTTTTATAGAATATTCTTTTATAGTAGTAAATAACATACCTTAATTAAAGCTAAAAATAAGTTAAATTTAGTAAAATAAGTTTTTAGTAAAAATAAGTTCATTTAAGAAAATTAAGTTAAGTTCGGTAAAAATTATTTAATTTTTGCAAAAATAAATTAAATTCAATAGAATAAATTGATCATAAATAGCCTTTTGTGAATTTTACAAAACATAATTTTGCTAAATTTTGAAAATATAACAATTGACAAGTAATATACTAATGATATATTAATTTAGTTATAAGTCCGTCTTGGGTGTAACATGTTACACCATAAATTATTTAATGTCCAGCCATTGTAAATAAACATTGATATCCTAATCTATATATTCCCTTGACTCCATGGAATTTTTTCTATTAATTGTTTTTGTTGTTCAACTGTGAAAACTTTAGCCATACTTTATGTATATGAAATAAAAATTTATATCATGTATAATCTTTTGAATACATTTTAATTTCATTTCAAACTTTCATCTCTTTTTTTTTCCGTAATATGTTAAAAAATTATTGATGCCAAAAGATTTACACTTTTTTTTTAAATCTAAGATTTACACTTTTCAAAAGGTATAAAAGAAAATCAGAAAAAATTCATGAACTGAAAATAGTTTATTTATGTATTTCCGAAAACAAACAACCGCACTGTAAAAAAAAAACAACAAGCGTCGGCGTGAGTCGTTGACGTTGCTTCACAAATTGTCATATACTACCTCATCATCTTAATTCTTAAAAGTAGACTAATAATTTGTTAGTTTCATGTAACAACTTCAATCACTTATTAAATTAATAAATTCTGGTTCGGCATATTAGTAGTTCAGGTGACATCAACGACTCAAGTACAAAATATAGAGCTTCACTCACCTTGTTAATTAATATTTCTGGTCAACTTTGAATACATTCATTAGTTCAAGCACAAATTGTATATTAACACCGGACCCACTTACGCATATAATCTTCGTTTTTATCTCGTAGCCTGCTCTCGCTTTCAAGTGGAACAAGGAGAACATAAAAACAAGGAAAAGGTTGAATATTCAGATTTCCAAGTTCTTTAAGCCCTTCCTACGTAACTTCCCTTAGAAATTAGTACTCTTCCTTGGAGGGCCAATTTTAATTATTAATATCTTTTATTATTCATAAATAAGAAAAATTACGAATAATACACTGAAAAAAAATATAATAATCGAATCTAACAATACTTTATACTTCCTCTATTTTTTTACTTGCATCATTAGAGTATGACGCAAAAATTAGGAGAGAATAGAAATATAGATAGATAAAAACAATCCCCATGTATTAAGAGAGAGAAAGAGAAAATATATTACTAAAATATTAATATTACAAGTAATATGCAACTCCCTAATATGAGAAAGTTTGCAAGTAAGAAAAGTAGAAGAATTTTGTTCTTTTAGGTAAAGATCACAAGCAATATTAAAAGTGAAAAGTGTAAATACATAAAGTGCGTATTGAAAAAGAAAAAGAAAGAACGAACAATATTTGATACACATATCTATCACACTAGTACCAAGTTTGTTTGGTGTAGTTGGTTGGGAATTCACCTTGTAACCTTAAGTTCACAAGGTCAAATCCTCCCAACTGCCCCACTTAGGGGTAGGGATTTCCGTTACCTTTCCTCCATACTCTCAAGTGTCGGGCTCGTAAATTCTAGAACAAGAAAATTGTGCGGGTTGAGCTCTAGACATGATCCTACTCCTTAACATCAGGAAAATCTATCACACTAGTATAGTAGACCACATTTAACCCAACCGGACCCCATGCCTGATTTACGCAAAAAGGTCCTGCCTATAAAGTCCGATTGGGCTCGATTTTGAAGCTTTTAGGCCAAAAGGCCCAATCAAGTCTAGCCCTAAATACTCAAGCCCATAGTGGCCCACATTTTGAGCCGAGGCCTAGTGTATCCCAGATTCCCAGTAACACTATAAGACGAGGATTTGAGGGATTTTAGAGCTTTTCATTTCTAAATTGCTTGTCCTTGTATGAATTCTTTTTCAACAAATATTTTCTTTCCAATTCCAATACTACCCTATTATATTTTCAAATTTCAATATAATATTACAATAAAAAAAATCACTTTAAACAAGTGAATCCAATAACTACAAATTTATTTGTATGCAACAAACTTTATAAAAAAAATCAGATTGAGCTCAATTAAGAAAATGACATGTATCTCCAAAAGAGGGATGGTCAGTAATCTACTTTTTAAGATTAAACTCAACTAATTTTTTTGCTTCCCCGTTACACAAATTTACAAAGCTCAAGTACATGATTCTTCACTTGAATTGAAATTTGAAGCAACTAGAATCATAAAAAAAAAAAAATCAAAGTGAAAAACTCATACAGATGTGCATCGGAATGTGCACAAATGGCTTCCAAACTGCGATATCACATCAACCAGACCTGCGTAACCAGCAACTGCTATAACCTGGACATCAATAACACGGTTTATGAAAGAGCGCTTTCGGAAAAAAAGAAGGAAGTTGAAGAGTTATGAAATGGCATTAATAAAAAAAAAGGCCTTGCATACAGACTAAAAGTGGAAATAATAGCACAACAAATGATACATGAAGAACGAGGAGTCGATGACAAGAGTCCTAAGTATAGGAACAAACACTAATGCATATTATGATGGCAAAATTAAACCCAGATAGTTTACGTAAAAACATCACAATAGGCATGAAATAGAACTTTTTTTTTACTCTCATATCATTGGTACAAACAATATGATTGTCTTTGCCTTTCTCGACATTCCAATTTGTGACACAGGCTAGTTAGAATATGATCCAATTATCACTGAAACGTCCACAAAACTTTGAGGGATCATGTAATGTTGAGTTTTCCACATAGTATTATAATGATTGAAATTTGGCTATAGCCTATATGAGTGAATAGGCAATGTAATGTACTCCTTTCAATTTCGTCCCAATGCAGATTTTCTAGGGAAGAAATAATGAAGAGCAACATATAGAACGAACACCAGTATTTTGCAAGGGACAGCGGGTAGCAAACATGAGTTGACCTAATGCTGAATGTTCAAGAAGGCGCATCAAATTTTTCACTAATGCATAATCAATTAGAAACAAGTTACAATAAGCCTCCAGCATTATTAGCAACTGTAGCAAGAATTTTAGAAACGGAAAAAGAGCCAAAAGGTTACAGAAACATACACCCGACCGATGTAAGGAGACAGAAAATGCTGACTCAGGAGCACATCTTATTTGAGATAAAATCTTGCCATTCATATCCGTTCGACTTAGCATTGATGAAGCTCCAACTGCTAAAATCTGATAAATCATCACAAATTTCGAAAACAAATTAGAGCAATATACAGAATAACTCCGCAAAATAGCTCAACCTAGATGTAAAGTGACTGACTGATGAAGTAGAATTCGCAACAGTTGCTAAAGCGTAAGGCAAAGTTTATAATTAATACACAATTCCTTGCGATACCAGCATGTAGCTTTTATGGTTCAAATATTACATATGAATGAAGGGCCAAGCCAGAACAGCAACAAAAAATATCCACTTGAACAGCTATATCTAAAAGAACGTAACTAGTCAAAATCGAAAACAAATAAAATTTATAAATGAAACAACAATCAAAATGAAAAGGAGCTGAAGAAATTTTATAGATTAAGCATGTCTTGTTTCTAGCTAGGGTATATATTAGTGAATAAGAGATATTTTGATAGATTAATAAGGGAAGCCATTACATTGTTTCTGAATCTAAAGTCTGCTAAGTTAGAATCGATATTAATCAAATCAGGCTGAAGAACATTCAAGATTAGAGGTCAAAAGTTGCAGTACTAAACGATTCCCTTGGTACTCGAGGACTCAAATGTCAAAAGTGGTAAGCCATCTTCTTATCGCATCTCCTTATTCCTTAACGTTCATACAACTCTACCAATAGAATACAAGGCTCAAAAAATCTAACACAAAGTCAGACTGCCCATAAATTATGAAAAAAAATCCTGTTCCAAACCGAAAAATATAACAGCAATCAGAAAACTAAAATTATCAATGTGATAAAACCAAGCGCCAGTGAAGCGGGGAAACTCGTCCATATACAGGACTGTTCAAGATGAGAACAGGTTAAACAGAAAAGACATCAAGCATTCAAGTGTTTCTTATCACAATCAAGAATGGTACACTACACGAACATAAACAAAACAAATTTTCAATGCAGCATCAAGTTTCAGCAAGTGTAAGAAACCAAAACTTCAAGTCATGCAAGCACAGCAGCAGTTGAGAATCTAGTAAATGCTTACAATTATGGATGGATGTTTAGCAAGTCAGGTTCTACACTTCTACTCATAACGGTTATATTTAGTCGTAGCTGGTGAAGTACCCAACCATTAACCAAAAAAGATCTTACATGATTGTCATCAAATACTGCATCTTGGCAAGTTGTAGGAGTATGGATCCTTGATATCTGTTCCGAAGCCAAAAGATTCCATACATATAAACTTTGTCCGCTACCACAAGCCTGCAAAACAAAAATCTACATCATGCTTTACGCAGAGCATCTGACTGGCATACACACAGCCTGTGGGACAGGAAAATCACAGAAGAAAGGGGGTGAAAGCTATTCACACAGAAGTCCAATCCAATCCATACTGAATAAGTATTCCAGATTGGATGTACTTATAAGTCGTATTGACTGGACTCTGTTTTATTTAAATCGAATTGTCGGATTGGATCGTATTATGGGTATTCGGACCAAACAAACCGGACAAAATCGAGAACATAAGGATATTTGATCCACTTTATCTTTTAAGAATTATTATATGTTGATGTTATTTTTATCTTTTATTTTTAATTTGACTTCTAATATGACTGTTTATTTGTAAACTTATTTTTAAGGCTTATAGGCCAATAACAATTAAATTTATATCTGTACATAGGCCCAATATATAAAACCAAGGTCCATGAGCCAAAAAGAATAAAAATTAATTCCATATTTTTTGTTCAAAATGAATTCAAACTAGCAAGACTCAAATTGGATTGGACTTGGTGGAAATTCGGAAAGATTGCGACTCAAAATCCACAAACAAAAACTTACTTCGGATTCTATTGGACTCTCAAATTCAAATCCAAAACCAAACTTTCACCCCTTACAAAAATTTATTTAAATTAAATAATGCAGATATGTTAGAGCACCGATATTCATGAGTGAAAAATAAGATTGTGATATCAATCTTTTATTTTCGAGCCTTAATCATGAGTGAGAATAAGATTGTGAAGTGATTGGAAGGAAAAAATGGGCTAGAACGAGTGAGATGACGATCAGGCGTGGGTATGGGGCCCACTGCCTAATCTGTCAAAAGTAATTTTTTTTTAGTTTTCCTCCAGTCAAAACGCAGCGTTTTCACTGGAGGGAAACCAAAAAAAATTTAAACTGCTAGACACAACGCCAGTTGCAGCGTGACAATGTCACGCTGCAGGCCACATGCAATCACGCTATAATTGGTTGTTAATATATAACCGTTGTAAATTTTGCAACGGTTATATTTTAAAAAATACAAATAAAAAAAAAAATACCAACGACTATTTTTCCGAGCTCTACAAATAGAGACCCATTTTGCTATATTTTGGACACACTTAATTTTCTCCATCTTCATTAATTTCTTCTATTTTATTTAATTACTCTTCTTCCATTGCTCTTTGTTTATTAATTCTTATAATTATGGATTCTAATAATCCTAACTATATAAGAAATCAAAACCAAAACCACTTAAAAAACCAAATGCCTAGACAATAAAATCGCCAAATACCTCTCAGAATCACTCAAATTATCGCCAACCCTCTCAAATAATTACAAATCAAAGGGGTGAAGATTCTCAAAATTAATCTCCTCAATATGATAACCTTTACCATGAATCTCCATCTCAAAATGTCAACGTTTTATATCGTCAATCTGATTCTAATTATGGATTTTCTCAATACCAAGAAGATTCATCTCCAAACAATGAGGTCAATGGTGATGATGATGGTGGTCAATACCAAGAAGGTGATGATTATGATGATAATGAAGAGTTTGTTCAACCAACTCAATCCTTTCAACAATTACTATCACCTTCTCTCTCCGCCCACCACCTCTCTCACAACCACCACCCACTCAATTACAAAACCCACCTCCTGCAGAAACAAGTTGTGGTTGTAAGAGGGTTTGGGATCCAGTTGAAGATGAAAATCTTATCTTACCATTTATGAACACATCTCTTGATAAGGTGACTGGGACGAGTCAAAAGAAAGGCGTCTTCTGGGGAAAAGTTTGGGAAGCTTTCGAGGCAGGAAGAAGGGCCAACTCAACAGAAATTGCTTAAGAAATGTGGATATGGTGAAAGGTTATTGGAGTAGAGTTGCTCCACCGGTTTTAAGGTGGGCTGCATTTTATGATAAAGTTTGGCCGTAACGCTAATTAAGAGCCTTTTATGTATTTCGTTCTTAATTCAGTTATTGTTTGTCGCACCACTGTAGCCTATAATTAAATCAATGCAATTTTAGCCTTGTCAACATCTACATGTCTCTTAATTAATAATATATTAAAAACGCTAATTGTGTCTCTTAAATTAATTATGAGATCGTTAATTATGTATGCATGTAAGATAGTGGTAGCTATTTCCGTATTCAATTAATTATTAAAAATGCTAATTACGTATGCTAGTTAATTAATAAAAGCTAATTATGTAGATAAATTAATTATTGAAATGATAATTATAATTTTATTATTATTAATTTAATTAATTAATATTTTTTATCAATTATTAATGGATATTTCATATTATTAAGAAGTAAATAATAAAAATATTGTATAATGGTGGTTGGGTGATGAGAGAGAAAAAGTAGTTGGATGGGGTCAAAAAGTAAGAGAGAGAGGAAAAAGTAGTTGGAATGATCTTTTTTATTTCATAGGATAGTTGGGAAAAAGGGTGATATTTTTTAGAGAGAGAAAGTTACAAAGGGAGTGGGATGATCTTTTTTTAAGATTGTGAAGGAGGGTGCTCTTAGGTACTTGGGCTACAAATTATTTCTTACACACAGGGACCCATTTTATATGTCTAAATATGCATTAACATTGTAAAGCAATGGACTCAAAATAGAAACAATCAACAGGATGAGAGCAAAGATCTAAATTGGAAGGAAGATACTAATGCTGCACTCTGATTCACCACCAATGAAAAACCAAAAAATGCCAAGGTGCCAAAGAACTATACTTCCAATGACAGACTAAGATAACTTTATGTTACTTTTTTCTAATTTCATTAAAAGGAACCAATGATTCAATCAAACAGATTCCTGTCAGAAACCTTAATAGCAATATGGAAACCCTGAACGAAACTATGAGCCATGTCAGCTATTATTCTTCTGCCGATAAAGTGATAAGCATCTAATATATGCATCATAATTTGTAGATCTTAACTCGTCAAAGGCACAGCCAAATGCGTCTTGAACTTCTCAATCTGTTGGCAACAAATTCTCCACTAAAAGAAGGATATGTAAAAATACTTCTACAAGGCAGCAAGAATTAATGAAGAAACCACTGCTTACAGCAAAGTATCACAAACTCATTCAAGCATGCATGCAGATCTCATGAGGTTTATAAAATGGAACTTCAAACTTTACCAGCCAACTCTCACTTGCATCAAGAGCAATGCAACTGACACTTGAAACTTCCTTTAGGCTCGTATCTCGCTCAGGAGATATCACCTGAACACACTTTCCATTCCGACAATCTGAGAGAAATCAAGAAATATCAGTTGGTATTGACTTATTTACAGAGTTAAGAGTCACAAAAACATGAGAGCAGCGCACCAAGAAAAGGGGAAAAAAGTCGTGTAAACAAGCATGTTACAGCATGAGCATAAAATCACCATCATACCCCATATTCTTGCTGTACCATCCTCAGAACCAGTTATGATCTGAAAGCCAAAAGGCAGTAATGAGGTATTAATTTTCATATCAATATCAGTATTGCACTTCATCTACAGATACTGCAAATATTGAACACATAGATATATCATATACACAATCAAATTTCATTACTAGTAGCTTCGCAACTCAATGCAATGGCCAACGAAAAACAACATTTTCTTTAATGAAAGCTCCAAAGGGGGCATTCCAAACAGTCACGCATTTGAATTTTGGCATAACGCTTTACCTGATTGCTGCTTTTGCGAGCAACAATGCAATGCAGATAGTCCAAATGTCCCTTAAACACCATCTTAATCTTACTTGTCTCCTGAGAAGGATGCAGAAGGGACTAGTCAAATACAGAAGAATGATGTATATTTCATAGAAGACAAAGTTTTCTATATAAGAAGACAAAGTGAGTAAACAAAAAAGGAAATGTGCCAATGATCAATCATAAAAAAACAATTACACATGTTTCATGTGTAAATTGAGACACGAGATAATTACCACATCCCAACAGTATGCACAAGAATCACCAGCAGCTGCATATATGGATCCTCCCTGATTATGACCAAAAGAGAACATTGATTTCATTAAAAAAAAAAGGTGAAAATTGTAATATAGAATAAAAGCTTTGTTTAAGAGTTGAAAAGCATTAAATTCTTAGATTTGTTCAATGAAGAATCGATTTTCTGTCAAGAAAACTTGAAGCAAGCTAATTACTCTGTAATCAATCGAACGCAAGTATCCCTTCTATAGAAAATGATAACTCAAACAAGTTTCAACTGGACCATTCTATGGATTAGCAATATCTATATAGTGATACACAAGGTTCTTCGCACATCTCCTCCTTTGTCCAGATTGACTATTCACAAATAATGAGTGTCATTAATTAAATGAATACAAGAAATACTTCCTCTGTCCCAAAATACTAGATCCATTTACTTCTATTGATGGTCCCCAAGTCACTCTTTTGGCTGTTAATATCCTTGATTTGTATCAACAATTTCCAAAAAGTTAACCTTTTGAACATAAGATACACATTGGAATGATCCTAACAAGATCCAATATGATAGTTCTTTATTCTTATATATTAGTGCCTAAACTTTGTATTCAGTAGTCATCAAGAAAGGGAGCCACTTAAAGAGCCCATGGTAACCAACCCAACCACATCAGAATTCAGAAGTCAAACTTTGATACTTGGACTAACCAAGTATCCCACTATACCCATATCAACACAACATGAACTTAATTTTTGACACTAGATATATGTCTGACTAGAGGGAAAGAAATGGATAAGGCATCCATCAAATAACGAAATGAAACTTACCTCCTCTGTCTACCATACCGGAACAACATCAGTCGACCATCTCTCCAGCACTAAAAACCCAAGATCTAAGTACATTCCAAAACCCTAGATCAAAGGATTGACCCATCAAGCCACAAGGAAGAAGAAAACTTTAGGGCTTCCAATCCTTTAAGAAAAGGGATTCCAACATGGTATTTTTTGTGGTGACTGGCTCATAGGTAGCTGGCAGGGAGAGATGTGAGTCCTCCACAAAGAAAGGTAAAAGAGGAAGGTGACAGATGACAAGCAGATAGAACATACGGGGAAAAGATGTGGGGTTATAAGTTATAACTGTATAAGGGGGTCTATGGGGGGAGGATCAGGCAAAGAGTCAGAACAGACAGTTCATACTTCACTACTCTTTCTTACTCATATCAATATCTTCTTTTTCATGAGATATTTTTTGATAAGTTCAGATAAATTCCAAAAAGTTCCACTAAGGCTACCATCAAGTCACAACTAAAATAAGTTCCAATAATTTCAAAAAACTGTTTTTCTGGTGAAAAGAACAAAGCCACAGTCAACACCCACACACAAGCACACTTACATAGTTGAAACATTGTGAAACTTATGTAGTTGAGTCCTTGTCCAAAAACTTGAATCAGATAGAGAATAGTAACCTTAAAACACTAAAACCTCTGAATAATAAACTGAAGAACTAGCAAGACAATCGTCGAGAACCTGGTGGTCAACAGCAATCGCATTGTTCTCAGAGATTGGAGACATAGCATACCACGGACCCCTGGTAAAATATAAGAAAAAACATATTTATGAACTAAATCAAGCATAAGAAAGGATACATTAACATGTGCAGTAAAATTCTAATTTTCGGGAGACCCTAATTACATGGGAACTGCATACTACGCATCAGAAAGATGTTACACATGATGATGGGAATTGTACAGACAACTTATTCAACATTCTTGGTGTGACTGAAACTTGTGAATAGGAATCTTAATTCTCCAGACCGCCACATCCTCAATTACCTAATACATACCGTGATGATCCGAATCTTGTGAGGTCAGGCATTCACATGGAAAGATAGTCCACTACTTCCGGCCAGGTAACATCCTGAATTCAAAATCTGTCTATGACCTATTGGGTTTAGTTCAGTAGTTCTCCTGCTTATCAAAACCTCCAGACATATTTGGTAAAATGGAGAAATGTTTCTCTTAGTATCTGAGCTCTCACAAAGTGGAGAATACGAAAGCAATTTGAAAAGGTAAATAGATATTCCCAAAATAAATCCACACAAAGCCATATAGAGTTATGACAATCAACAGAATAAGTGCACACATGTACTAATCAATTAAATGCAAGCAGTAAGAGTATAATATATTAGCAAAATTAGATCTAGCAACCTGTGTTGCGGATTTGTCAAATCAATGACTGGTTTTACATGGGAGCCTGCACATACATCAAGAAAACAGAGATTGTTAAGTCATTGTCTCGTTGAAATACATGATTATAACAGAACATTTTAAGATAACTGGTGGGAGAACTAAGCAAAAGTAATCTCCGATGGACACATGCTAGGTCATAGCAGTTACCATTAACTCCAAGGATGTCTAATTATAGATCAGATGTGCTCACGGTGAACACCTAGTTGGAATGTCAAACTGAATCTAGATTCTAGAAAGATGAATCCAGTCTATATCTATTTTACTATATACTATTGGTTGTCAACTTCAACAACATTATCTTATGCAGGTTTGATAAGATCGTATTTTACATACAAGGTCATTCTGTTTAAGTAATAGTAGTTCATAATTTATATGTCCACAAAAAATTTCCCATGATGAAAATTATGACGAGGGTAGCAGAGCAGGGAAGCAATAACATGGTGGTGATTCTTCTCCAGTCGACTGCCAGCGTCTTGATCCTGATAAACCGCCCCCCTGATTACCAATCCCAATTTCTCGACCAATGTTACATGACCCAAACTGAAACGGGCCCGACCGAACCCAAAAAGTAAGTTGACTAGAATCGATTAATTTGAATTAATAAACTAGTTGACAATAACCCAAATATGACCTGACAGAAATAGGCCCAATTCCACCTAAAACCGGACCGAATGACTCACGACGCAAATATGTCCTGAAATAAACACGATCCAAACAATTCCCATAGGCCACCTCTATTTTAGGACACCATCAAAGAAGTGGGAGAGAGTAAAGGGCGGGGGGTGGGGGATGAAAGCATGGACGAGGGACTCTTACGCCGCAATTCTGTCTCTTCAAAAGATATAAATGAGAGGGCAGTTCAATATGATGCTCCCTCTCGTTTATCTCTATATCTCCTCCACGGCTCCATAGACTAAATAGCCCATGCATGAGCACAAAATTGCCACACAATCAGGATGTCCTTTCATGAAGCTAGTCTATTTTAAACTGATCCTTATTTAGATTACAACAAGCACGGGATATTTTGACAATTTCACTTCAACATCCATGGAGTTCCTTTCAACTTATATTAGATCTCATTAATCAGAATTCAGAAGTCAGATTCAAAAAGCAGAAGCTCATGCACGAAAAATAAGTTCATGAATGAGTCAAATTATCTAAAGGGGACTAATTCACAAGCTTAGTTACACCATCAACATTTTAGCTAAGGCTACACTCTAGAAATATAACATTAGACTAATAAATGCGAAAGTGACCTAACAGAATTACCCACATGAAACAAGACATATCACCTTGTTCGTGTATAGGTGTCTCGGACTCCTCAAGCTCCTTCCATTTCCACCCTCGTATCCGGCCATCATCTCCACAGCTGGATTGTAAATTCCAACATTTGTTTAATTTTCCCAAACCCCATATCTTCATGTTACCATTTAATATATCTTTATGCATTCAAATGCAAAACCAAATAATAATAACACAAGAACAAAAGCAAAGCATTTACAGGAATAAGAACTGCTCTAGCTTCAATGCTCAAAAACAAGGGTCTAACAGATACATCCTCTATAAATTTGTAGGGGTAGGGCTCAAATAACCTCTTTGCAATTCTACAGGAAGGGCTGCACACATTTGATCTTTTCCCCAACTTCTCTGTAGGCAAGAACCTCATTAGAGGCTTCGAGATCTTGGGTAAACGTTTGGTATGGTAATTTGAAGCAACTAGATCCTATGTTCTATTTGAACTGATTCAGTCAACTTTTAAAGTCAGATAAGACTACCTTCAATCACATATTCTAATGCTCATCTCATGAACCATAGTCAGCATAAAGATTCATAATCTTCTAAAAATAGACTTCCAAGTTGGTAATAGCAGATCCGATGTTATATTTAAAATGCTAGACTTCGTAAAATTAAGGGGGGTATAGCCTCATCTAAACTCAAAATCAAAACAAGTATTCTAAGTAAAGTTTTTTGGAGGGGATTGTTACTAAAAAGTTCTACCTTCGATTTCCTAAGTTCTACACACTTGCATTTTAGACGGTCCCAATGCATACCTTTGACAACTAATATCTTTAATTACATACTTCCTCCGTTTTTTTTACTTGCAACGTTTTGACTTTTGCACTATTCATGCACTTACTTTAGTCGGAAATTTGTCAATAATACACAATACATATTTTAGCATATAAGATGTTGTTGGATTTATCTCTATATATTACCAGATTTCAACTTTTTATAATTTTCACAAATATATAATTAGAGATATCAATGGTTGAAGTTGTATATCGACAAGCGTCAAACATTACAAGTAAAGAGAACGGAGGAAGTATAATTAAAAACTATGAAAATTTGATATTAAGAAAATACACATAAATATGAACCTAACAAGGTCTCACATGATAATTTTTTTCTTATACATAAATTAGTATAAAATATGGTCAAAGTTTAATAATTTTGACCACTTGAATAGTAGATGGGTAGAACTTAGGAAAACGGAGGGAGTATTCCACATAAACAAGTAATATAGTATGGTGTAATTCCCCTTGAATGTTGATTTTTCCATGATCATATAGCCAAATGATAAGTACTCCATAACACAAGCAGCATTTTCCTATGGTTATTTAATAAATAATAATCACCTTAATCCAACAAGCATTGCCAGTTAAATTTACTGACAAAAGCAAAGGAAAAAGAAAACGAAAACCGAAGAAGACAAACCTCAGCAACAACGAATCAGCATCATCGCCGTAAAACTTAACATCATAAGCAGGCCCCTCATGCGCTTGAAGAAAGCAATTAGGTTCAGCAGCAAGCACTCTAAAAATCCAATTTCACACAAATCATTCATCACAATTCACAAAACACAACATCAAAATTTTCACACAATAGTCAATACCAATTAAACAAACCAAAGATGTAGAGAGAACTCACTGTTCGGGGATCGAAATGCCATGTTGCAATTCCTGCAATCATAAACCAAAAATGAAACGCGAAAACACAAGAAATAGAGGAGATTGAGAAGAGAAAGAAGCGTACAGCGGAAGAGAGTATAGAGGAGAGAGAATAAGCGGCTACAGAACCATCGCTGGAAGCAGCAACGACAATGTCGGGGTTAGAATTAGGGTTAGGGTTGACGGAAGGAGCGAAGATGGATCGGAAAACGGTGCGACATTGAGTTTCTCTCTCCTGAAGAATGGTGTTTCTGTATGCGTCTTCGTCCCAATTGGTGACGTCCATCACCATTTTTAGGTTGTCGGATTTCTCAGTTTTAGCTCCAATCTTGTTGCTTTGGCATAGGAGTAAGGACTTGAGGAGTGTATGTGTAGTTCTCTACTCTTCTCCCTCCAAAATTGTGTTAGATGAAGGTTTTAAATTGTAACAAGTGTTCACTATCTTTAATTTCTTTTTTTTTTTTTAGGCTTTCATTTCTGAGGTGGTGGTTCAGATGAGATCTAAGCTAACTGGACACTAATGGGTTCACTTAGAGGTGGGCATGGGCCGGCCTGGCACGGTTTGGGTCCGGCCCGGACCAGCCCGTTGTCCGCTGCGTGGGCCGTGGGCCTGCCACGGTCAAGAAATTTTATTTCAGGCCCGACCCGACACGAGCCCGCCTATATGGCCCGTGGGCCGAAAGTCACTTCTCTTTGTTTTTTAGTCTAAAACTGTCAAGAATAAAAAAAAACATAAAACACGGGCCGGGCCGTGGACAAAATCTGAAAATTTTAGGCTCGTCGCGGCCCATGTCCAGGTCTAAGTTCACTATCTTTAATTACCATCTTGATATTTTACATTTCAGATTTTACATACGCCTTGTACAAAGAGGATCTTACACACAGATCAAAACGCATGAAAATAAAAATGAAACATCGCGTCAATAAAGTGGGTGGGTGTGGTTTACAATTTTATTTTGACCCCACTATGTATATTTTTCAAGATTTGCTACTAATATTAAAGATAGTATAGATTGTTTGTTTTGCTTTGGTGGTTGTGGTTTAAATTCCAAGTTTTTAATTCATAATGCGCTTAAACGTGTATCCAAATAATTCTCATTCCAAAAAAAATGGGAATAGGATCCAAAACCGGCTTTAACCAGCTTCTACTTTTCATACTTGAACGTGAGTACCTTTGAAGTTAGTTGTCACAAATCTATAGGTTTTATTTTTGAGGGGTTATATGTATGCTTATAGATGTGATTAAGTTTTACACTAGTTGTTATAAATTGTAGCTCCCTTTATCCGAGATTGGGACTGAGAGTGAGTGCGCAATTACAAGCAGAGTTACCCCTAGCAATAATACATCTATATTATATAAGTGAAAAGGGGAGTATTTGGTGTTCACCCTCTTTTACAATTACACCCCAACTAAAAAAACAATTACAACTTCTCCAATTTTCGGGGCTTGCGACAAAAAAAAAATAAAAAAAATCTTTATTATATAAGTGAAGAGGGAGTATTTGGTGTCCACCCTCTACTATAATTATACTCCTAACTAAAAAACAATTACAACTTATCTAATTTTTGGGTTTTTTCAACAAAAAAAAAAAACTATAAATGTAGTAGACTAAAGAACTCCAATTACAATCCTCCAAAATAAAAAATTTGAAACTTTTTTTCACACACATCGCGTGTGTATAAGACTAGTGAGACATAATTATAACTGTTAAGAGGTACTAAGCGAGTAAGCGATAGGACATCAATGTTTCCAAGTGCCTACTAGTCTTAATGACTAATAGAAAATTAGAATCTATCAATGTTTGACCTTAAGAGCATTACAATCATCAATACAGCCTGGAAAGTTTCCAAATTACCATTGCCTGTTTTAGATTAAAGGACTAATAAACTTTGTCAAAGTCAATGTTAAGAGCATCACAATCATCAATAACTGGACAGAAATTTTCTCATCACCCAGTTGTATTACTGGTGGGTATGAGAATGAGATCGACTGAAAGTCTCTAAATAAACTTATCCTCCTTTTTTTCCTTTGTGATTTCTAAAATTCTAGAAATGGAATATGTTGTGGCACCTTTGATGAACTTTAGTGAGAGTTTATACTCCTCAATAGCTAAAAGGGTAGATCATGTAAAAAATTTCAACCAGAGAAAACAAGAAATGGTGATTAAACTTGAGGAACTCAAGGATAAAAGGGATGACTTGAATAGAGAGATCGAGCGAGCCGAGTTAAGTGGATTGATGAGCACTAAACAAGTAAAAGGGTGGCTAGATAATGTGGAGAAAACAGAAGCTGAAGTACATTTGATCCTTGCACAACCTATGCACCAAGGAATGTGCTGCAGAAAACCAAGTTGCTCTTCTAGATACAGGCTCAGCAAGAAAGCCCTGCAGAAGGAAAGAGAAATCAGTGATCTGATCACTAAAAAGGCCACCCTGGATGTGGCTGTGCGGGACTTGCTGTGTATTGATCCGAAACCGTGTGTGCCTACTGTAGGCTTGCGTGCAGCAATGGCGATGGCACTCGAAACCATTGCAGATGATGAAGCTCAAATGATAGGAATTTATGGAATGGGTGGAGTAGGGAAGACAACGCTCTTGAAGAAGATCAACAATGAGTATATATCAAGAACGAATGAATTTGAGGCGGTGATTTGGGTGACAGTTTCTAAGGATTTTAATCTGGAAAGGATACAACGCGCGCTTATCTCAAGGTTGGGGTTGTCTGTGGATGCAGCAGAAAGCCAGGAGGTGCTTACTTCAAGGATATATAACTTTTTGAGGAGGATTAAGTTCTTACTCTTGCTTGATGATGTGTGGCGAAGACTGGATCTTGAAAATATAGGAATACCTTTGCCTGATGAGAGAAATAAATGCAAAGTGGTATTCACAGCGCGCTCTGAAGATGTTTGCAGTGACATGGATGCAAATAAGAAGCTAAAAGTTGACTTCTTGAGTGAAGAGTATTCATGGTGCCTTTTCAGTGAGAAGGCGGGAGGGATGGATGTTGTAAATTCGGATCATATAAAGCCTCACGCTGAAGCAATTGTTAAAAGATGTGGGGGTCTGCCACTTGCCCTTATTACTGTTGGAAGGGCTATGGCGAACATGAAGACAGAAAAGGAATGGGCGCATGCAGTTGAAGTACTCAGCAATGCTGCATCAGAAATCCGAGGTATGGAGGATGTTTTTACAATATTAAAGTTTAGTTACGACAATCTGCAAGATGATACATTGAAGATGTGTTTCTTGTATTGTGCATTGTTTCCTGAGGACTATCCTCTTGAGAAAGAGCAGCTTATAGATTATTGGATTGGAGAAGGATTTTTAGATGGTTCGAATGTATATAGCCTTCATAACAAGGGGCACGCGGTCATTGGTTCTTTGAAGGTTACGTGCTTGCTAGAAAGTGGCGAAGATGACACCCAGATAAAGATGCATGACATTGTACGTAGCTTTGCCTTATGGATCGCATCTAACAGAGGTAAGAACGTGGAGAAGGCTGTGGTACAAGGTTGCAATGGACTACTAGAATTACCAAGTGTCGAAAAGTGGGATAAGGTAGAGAGGGCTTCGTTGCTGGGTAATGAGATAACCACACTATCAGCAGGGCTTGTCTGCCCTAACTTATCAACCTTGTTGCTCCACTGGAATCGTAGTTTGAGCAAAATCTCTAATGAATTTTTGCAACACATGCCAACCCTGAAGGTACTTGACTTATCAGTAACGAGCATCAGAGAACTCCCAGCGAGTATTGGTCAGCTAGTTGAATTACGTTATCTTGATTTATCAAGGACTAAGATAGCTGCACTCCCACAAGAGTTAGGACGTCTATCAAAGTTAAGGCACTTGGATTTGCAACGAACTGATTCACTGACAAAAATCCCTAGGGAGGCAATATTAGGACTTCGAAACCTGAGGGTCCTAAATATGTATTACAGTTATGGGGAATGGGAAATGTCACATTGTGAGGTTGAAAGGCAGATCAAATTTCTGGACCTGCAAGAGTTGACACACCTAACTGCTCTTGGGATTACCATGACTGAATTTTCTGCATTGATGAAGCTTTCTAATTTCTACCATATATTAGACTGTATCGAGTATCTTTTTATCAAAGGATGCGAAGGATTAGTTTATCTGATGGTAGCCACTGAATATGGTGGTGGTGAAAGATTAAGACGACTAAACATCTATGACTGCACCACTTTGAAAGAGATAGACATAGGTTGTGAAAGTGGAAAGGATTGGCTTCCAAGCCTTGAGGTTCTATCTTTACATAACCTCCCCAACTTGACCACCATCTGGAGGAACTCTATGTCGCCAAAATCTCACAGAAATCTGCGGTTCATCAATATATGGTACTGCCACAAGTTGAAGAACGTCTCCTGGATCATCCAACTCCCAAGGCTTGAGAAAATGTATCTGTTTTATTGTGATGAAATGGAAGAGATTATAGGAGAAAGTGATGCAACAGAAGGAGCATTGGAGCTACAATTTCCTAGGCTTCAGACTATATCTTTTCGAGGCCTCCCTAGATTGAGAAGTATTTCTAAAGTGGCAATATCTTTCCCTAAACTGCAAACAATAGCTCTTATTGATTGTCCACAGCTCAGGAAGTTACCATCTACAGGATATGGATTGTCAGATTTTCCAATAGTGTACTGTAGTAGGGAATGGTGGGAGAACTTAGAATGGGATGATGTTGCTTCTAGCTCAACTTTACATCCCCAATTTATAGCAGTCTAATTGATTCGTTATTGTGGCTTTGGTTGTGAATCATGACTGAATTTCTAAAATCTGTTCTTGTCTTTCTTTATTCCCAATTAAAGTGAAACTTTAGTAATTATATTATCTGTGTTGCATGATTCTGTTCTTATAAAGTTATAGTCCATCCATCCCTAGTTGAGTCAACTATTGCGAGTTTATTAGCCTTTTATATGATTTGGAGAATTGACATTGTAATCTTACTATCTACTACTTCATCGGTTCCTCCGTACAGAACTAATTATTACATTGATAATTTAAATGTTTTAGTTTAATCTAGTAAAGTGACAACTAAATCAGTTTAGTTTCATATGGTAGAATTTAATTGAATTTTCACTTTAAATGATTGTTTTAGCACGTCCATCTATCCATATCGTTTTTGTTTTACGTGAAAAGTAAAAAACAGTAAGTTTGGCATCCTTTCTCTTTTCTGGCATCCTACATAATGCATTTTACTAACAGGGACTCCTCATACATCATTATGTTCTCATAAGGAGTATCGTTACATAGTAGTGTCAGACTTGCACATAAATTAAGGCAGAGAAAATAGTAAACCAAAGTGGTCCTTACTCCATAAAGTCATTTGATTTTGTAAAAGGAGAGAAAATTAAGTTGTGTTAAATAAAGCATCGCTCAGAGCAAATAGCTCATCTCAAGTTATTTGACTAATGGTAGTTCATAATACTCTTAGCCAAACTCCAACAAGCACGCTCTAAATGTGACAACGAAGAATTCAAGTGAATATGAACAGCTACAAGCAAAATTACTTATTTAAGAATCCTTTAAAACTTGCTGGGTGATTTAGCTACAATGTTAAACGTATTTATAGTTTCAGCTGTTCGGGTATTTCAAGAGTTAGCTCCCTTCTTAACCACAACTGCACAATGCTAAAAAGATAAACATAGAAGACACAAAGAATAATGGTTCTGGTGCGCGCTGTATTGGATAAAACTAAGGCATGCAATATAAGTCAAGGTCTTCCGACCGTAAATCATATTTACACGTTACAATGATATCGCCATCTGTGCAAGCTCACTCTAAATTCCTAGCATAACTCTTCAAAGTTTTAACTGCATTTTGTTTTCCAATACAATTGCGGAGCATGCCACTACTGCTGCCTACTCCTCTTTGGAGGGAGAAAGCCGCACACTAAGCACCACATTCCAACTTCATGCTTTAGGGCCATGCTACAGTTGCATGTTACTGCGCGAACTTTAGCTGCTACTGGTTCCAAATGTAGATCCTGACTTTCAGTATCATGCAACAAGAACAAGTTCACCATGAGTACCTGTCACCAACAAACAATGGATGAAGCACTAAAGAAGCGGGAGAGGAAAACAAATGAAGAGCTTGAGATACGGAATAGAATATATTACATCTGTCAAATATCTCTTTTGCCAACTGCAGAATTGAGTCTGTTTCTTCTACCATTTTCGCTAATTTCTCTGCATCCTTAACAGCCTCAGCTGCCGTAAATGACTTGTTTTCTGCTTCAGCAACCTTGTAGGCTGCAGTTTTTGCTGCTTCTTCTAGCGACTCACCAACCTTAGAGTAGGTAGTGGCCAAATGCTGTCTGGGCCAGATTTCTTTTCGATTGCTTGCGTTTGTCTCCATGGAATTGTTCTTTGGTCTGTAGTAGCTATCAACCTGCAATCTCAAACCATGTAGATTTCAGCTAGTGCAATATAAGAATGCTCTTAACAAAAACACAACAATCATCATGATTATTCCCACACTCAGCAGAGGTCGCATGTAAGAAAAACTAAAAGGATGTAGAACTCCAATAATAGGAGAAATTTTCCCAAAAGTGACCAACGCCCTCTTACTGTATGTAATAATGATCTAAGAGAAACATGCCTTTTCTAAAAAAAACAGACTGTTTCATAGCTCATCACCTGATCCTTGGATGGCAAACAGGTGGGGTATATGGGGAGAGAATTAGCTCCTAATTCAGACAAGTATAATTACGTGAGAGTTTTGCGGTTCATTTTATGGGAATGATGAATCTAATTGCATAATAATCCATAAAAATTACAAAGATAACTTAAATGGTTGCAACTATGCAAAACAGAGGACTGATTGTTACGCAAATAAAGATTAGGCACAAATGCCGTTGGCCACATCCTTATTTCTAATTCTATCCAACAGCAGACAACAAACAGAAATAAGAAACACAATCAAGTTGTGCAAAACAGAGGACTGATTGTTGCAAATAACGAGAAATAGACATGTTCAAAAAATATATTTGCTTTTTACAAAGACGTGTAGCATTACATGTTGGAGTTTATAATGTCTATGATATAGAAATTGTGTTGTAGTTTTAGCGTCTCGTTAGTTGTTATATTAATCAATCAAGTTTTACCGTTTTAGTAGATGAGAATTCGATAATATTGCTGAATAGGTTAGTGTGTCATAATCAATCAACCCGTTTATTATAAGGTTGGGTTGGATTGAAAATTCCAACCCAATTGCCTTATTAGGTCGGATTCGAGTTGAGATATTCAACCCATTTATCTTAATGGGTCAACCCGAGCCCAACCCCGCTCGACCCATTGCCAGCCATAATTAGAAGCTTTACCTTCTCGAGTTTCTCCTGATGAACGAGTCTTCTCAACCTTGCCCCCAACTGTTTTCTAAAATTTTGCGGCACTTCAATCTTTTGCTGCACAAATTGACGATAGAAGCAATTAAATTTTACAGTTAACTCAACCATAAATCTACTGCAGTTAGGTTTTTGATAGAGTTCCGCTACTCAAACAGCCAAAAGGCAAATTGTAGATATATCATTAGCTTTAGAAAAGTAATATGGTTCCACAATACCAAGGCTTTTTGAGCTGTGTATTGCTCTCCACATGCATGGTGAAAAACTGGCTGTTAGAGTCAAGGTACCGCCAGTAGCGACAAAGATATATTACAAAAGGAAAAGATTCATCTTGCATTAGCGTAACACTACCAAAATTTAATTACACATAGGGATCACAATCTGTGAATAATGAGCTCCACGTGCACACAAACTGGCCACAAGGAGCAAAAATATAGCCGCAAAGATATGATGTCTCTTAATAAGTTTCCCGTTCTAGTTGTTTAGCTATTAAAAGTTAGAGGTTAGCTTTCATAATAGCTCTTAACATGATTAGTTTTCATAGAGCTGTTAGATTTGAAAATAATTGAAGAACTATTTACTACTTTCAAAAGCTACTCCAAAAACTACATGTACCCAGAAGCTAATTCTTTTAGCTTTTCCAAACACTACCTCAAGTCCTCAACCACTACCCTAAATCCAACTTCACCAAACGCCAAAGTAAACCTTTAGTGAAGTTTCAATATGGTCAAAACTTTAAAACTACATGGAATTTTTTTTGCCAAACATGCCCTCTGACTGGCAAGGTTAGGAATAGGACACTGCAAAATATTAATGCTAGCAGCTGGAGTTTTAAATTTGTCTGAACTACACAGATTTGCTGCAAAAACTGTGGTGTACTAAGTAATCATAGAAAAGAAGGGATTTCAGATATCTCTAGAACCCCATCGATTGTGTCAAACTCCATCTTCCACCTACATTCTTGTCGCAACCATATCAAACTTGTGTCTATTGTCGAATAAGGGTATGATCCTTTAAAGAACGGAATAGATCTAGCTTGAGGAACTGGCTCTAAGTATGTTTTATGCAGCAGTGAAGGAAAGAACTTCCAAGAGCAGTATTGACAGACTTTATGCTGAAGATGGACAGCTTCTTACTTCCATTGAAGATTTCAGGCAGAAGTGCGTCATTCTTATGTACAGCACTACAGCTCCTTGGCCCTTTTGCTCCTACTATTCCTGCCATTAACCTTACTGCAATGAAAAGGGCCCTGCTCTGAGCGAGGAAGCAAGTGAGAGTCTATGTAGATCCAAAATCTTATGGTGAAATTGATGCAGCTCTTTGCAGATGCCTAAAGGAGACCTCCCATTCAGATATTTAGGGGTACATTGTCTTCCCAAAAACTCCCTTATATTCAGTGCAAGCGTCTTGTTGGAAAATCATCTCTAGAGCTAAGCTGTGGTCCTCTACCTCTAGAATCTTGTCTTATGCTGGGCAATTAATCAAAGGTGTCATCTTCAGTATGCAGACTTTCTGGTTGCAGCCCTTTTGAAAGATCCTCAGGGAAGTGGAAACTTATTGCAGATTATTTCTCTGGACAGGTGATGTTGTCGCTTTGAATAAGGCTCCTGTGGCTTAGGAAAAGGTTTGCCTCCCTAGAACAGCAGGCGGCCTCAATGTGAAATTGCTATTTGGAAATTGGAACTAGGCAACTGTTACCAGGCTTCTCTAGTCTGGACTTTATCTCACAAACCTGACAAATTATGAGTCAAAAGGATTCATGCTTACTACATCAGGGGAATGTCTCTCTGGTCCCTTCATATTCAGAATAATATCACTTGGTTTCTTAAGAAATTCCTAGCTTCCAGAGAGCTAGCGGATAAAAATGTTGGCTGGTCTAATCTTCGTAAAGGCACAAAATTATCCATTTAGAAGACATATAGCTGTTTGGTGGGTACTCATACAAGGGTAACCTGGAGAGGATTGTTCGCAATATCTGGGCTGTAATGCTAGCGAAAATATTACATGGGTTACTTCGAAGTTGGAATATTCAGTGCAGTTTTCTGTGTCAATTGTGTGTCAATTGTGTAAACTAATATGCTAAGTGATACATTTCAAGAACGGCATACCCATATTACATTTCCTTTATGCTTAGATTTTTGTCTAGCAAAGGTTTTCTTCTCTTATTAATTTTTAAGCTGCTTGTTGGAGTTTTAGAGTTCATGTGTATAAGCTGTACTTATCTTCATTAGCTGTTGCTACCCTTCTTGGTAATAAATCATTACATGTACTTCTATAAAATGACGTGATCTTACGCAATAGGCTTTTAAGAAAAGGAGGCTCAATCAGGCCACAAACCAGAATATATTCTGCTTAACAATCTCGTACAATTCAATACAAAATCTGTGGACTAGTTTGAATTCATATGAAATTAGTTAATGAAACTATAAATATTGTGGATATGAAATTCCTTAATTGGACAAGACAACCTATGTCATGTAGAAAAATGTTCCTATTAAATCATCTACATGAAGAAAAATATGACGTTTAATAGAGTTTGAATTATTTATGATGTTCGAAAAGGTGTGGCTTTGCCACATTTTATTGTCCAACAATTTATCTTTGTTTGTTGGGAAATGTCCCCTCTTGAGCACCATAAACCGCCATACCCCATGTTGACATGACACAACCAGGGTCCAAAGTCCGGTATGAGTCCAACCCAAGGAGATAAAACAGCCACAACCAAGAATATTTTTTGAAAAATAAACCATACTTCACCTTTTTCTCTTTCTAAGGTCTTAGAAAGATCCAATTTGCACTTCGAAAATTTACATTTGAAAACCCTAGATTTGAATTTGAGCCACCAACTGAAAAGGTTGAGAGAGGTTTAGTGCTTCCGATCCTTAAGAGTTCAGATATGCTGCTGGAGGTATCAATTTCTCCGACGATCGGTTACAAACATGAAACATTCTTTTTAGTCAGTCGTCATTGTAATTAGTTTTACAAGGACATAGCTCTTCTTCTTCACATTATCTCACTTATTTATCATATGGGTAAAAAGTTAGAATTTTTTAAAAACTAGATGAATGTTTGTGAATCTTTTAGAAAACATACTCTCTGTCCCATAGTAGTTTACACAATTAGAAAATGCACTTTCCCTGTTCAGTTGACCTAAATTAGTTTGCACACTTCTAATTGGTCATAGAGTATGATCTCCAATCAGTCAATCACATCTACTTTTCTCTCTCCTTGATATGAAAAAACCCACTATCTTCAATCACATCTACTTTTTCTTTCTCCTCAATATAAAAATACCCATAATCTCCAATCGAATCTACTTTTTGCTACAAATAATTTCGCGCACCAAGGCTTGCCAAGCATAGTACTCCCACTTTGAGGCTCATCAATGAACCTATCTACTAAGATTTATCAAAATAAACTTCAAATCAAATTCTTTTAATAACTCATGTGTCCACAACCACAAATGATTTTGTTTTCCCAAAAAAACTATCAATTGATGTTCATCAATGAACTTACCAATTAATATTTATCAAATTTAACATTCGTGATAGTGATATGTTGTTTACAAAAAGGTAAAGCATTGTTTGAGGCTTATTAATGTATTATTATAACCTCTTCTTGAGATTGTAAGGTGTAGATGCAAGTATTATTTGATCAATGAACCTACTGTAAATTAAACGTACTAAGCAATGTGATTTTATGTACATACCAGATAGATCAATAGAATTCAGCCCTCAGATTGTCTGTTTCGTGTTCCATATTCAAATGCATAGCTCTTTTCTCTTCATACTCTTTTCCCGTTGCAGCGGGTGAAGTGGTTGCAAAAAACTAGCCAAACTAAATTCTACCTTTAAGAAAGTTAGAAGTTGGATTGAAGAGGCTCCCAAAGGTTATTGATGCAATTATTATCGGACATGAGTTTTTTGGTTGAAATTTATCTGATTTTTGGCTTTTGAAAAAAAAAAAAAAAGATCATCTTATGAACATAACATAGCGTGCACCATGCAGTGCGAACCTGGGTGCGCACTATATAAGCATTGACTTTAAAGTTTAATCGGACCATCAATATAAGATTATTCAATATCTCCAATCACTTTTACTTTTTCTCTCTCCTCAATATAAAAATTACACACTATCAATCATATCTACTCCTAAAATCTCAGCACAACTTATAAAACAAAATTATTCTCCTAAAAGAATTCGGCATTCCCAAGTCTTATAAAGTAAATTGATACAAAGTCAATTTTTTTTTAAAATTTCAAAATCACCTGTCATGTCCATTTCGTAATTCTAGACACTTATTAACTATGTCCCTGCACCTTCATGTTGAATATGTCCTACGTGTAGATGTTATCTAGCTTAGTTGATAAAGTCTTGGAGGTGATACCCAAGATCTAGGATCCAATCCCGTCTACGTCACTGTGCTTAGTCGCTCTCTAACAACAACAAAAAATGTTGAAAATGTCCTATGTAAGACTCTTATATCTATACCCGAGTTTGACACCCAACGGGACTCGGTGCACCATTTTTCTCAAAGAAAATATAATTATCTAGAATATTTTCTATTCCAACTTTCGAATACTACGACAATTGTCCACTTGTATCGACTTCATATCCAGCTTTCAGTAGCACTCAAATAAGTGAGAACTAAATCATAAAATCATGCTCTTATGAGATATGATAACCCAACTCAAAGTCTATTTCTAATAATCACTAGTATTCGAACTTTATTATCTTATCAAAGTCCCTTATCCTTCATTCACTCCGTTGCGTCCACCTAGTACTCACCGTCTGTCGTCTGACCACTAAAAGACAAGAGTGGCCAGCAGGATTCGACCATCAAGAAAGTGAATCGTGACAACTGTACAAGTAATAAGAAGAAAAGGATGGAAGAAATGGGGTTAAATGGATCACACCTCAATATAGGATAAAATCGAACCAATATCCAATCCATTTTGTTCTTTGACAGCTGAAAGGGCTTCAAAGATCAATTCGTTATACCTGATACAGAACCAAGAGTCAGGTCATACACAAATCATATCTAATAGCCTAAAGATATTTATTTCGCAGCTAGTTTTCTGTCAGATCGAATTTGCAAAATATCCATTTTGCATATTTGCATCACAAATTCACAATGGCCCAAAAATATCATTTCCCTTACATAATAATATTTAGAAAGTACTACAAATGTTCAAAACTTATAAAGTTATCAATAAATTAACAAAATTAAGAATTGGAACTTATATTTTCTATTTATCAACAAAAGAATAGTACAATGCCAAAACCTTAATCCCGAAATATGAGATAGGTTGCAAGACCCAACAAATTATCTCCAGTGGGTCGTCCATAAAGATAATCTTTCACCATTCATTTCTACCTAATTCTATGATCTTGTAAAGCTATTTTATTGGTATCATATTTTACTCCCTCCATCTAAGTTACCGGCAGAGCTAAACAGGGAGTTAGGGGCACAGCTGGAAGAGCTACAATCTAAGTAGGACTGCAAGAGCTACAACTCTCAGCTAGAATTGATTCTCTCTTCTAATTTTATTCGGTCTTGTCTCCCTTACTCCGACACCCAAAGCAAGTAGGCCCACTACGTCATTTATTTGCACTTCTCCCTCTCTCTCCTCCAAAATATGGGATTAGAAAAACTCAAAAAACCCTTCTCTACTGCACTGATGGTGCCGGTCTCTTGCTTGCTTTCCTCCTGAAGCAAACCACCGGAGAATGGAGATGGCACCGGAGTCCCACAATTTTTCTCCCCTTCTAAAGTGCGATGTGTGTCAAGCATCTGTATAATTCAGGATATTTATCTTTTGCTAATTCATATTTATGTATATTATTAGTTTAGGTATGAGTCCCACAATTTTGTTGCCCTTCTAAAGTGCAATGCATGATTGATTTTCTTTTGTAGCTTTTTTTTTGAAATTTAAGTGAAAATATGAAACTAGGGCTTGGTTTAATCATCAAATCAATATAATACGTCAGTAATCAACGGGATATGAGTGCTTAGTCACTTATTAGTGATTGATTTTCATATAACTAGTTGTGAACTGAATACTGAAAATAGGAAATGACAGTGTCACACTTGCAACAAATCAGAAAAAAAAAATTATATAAAAAAAGAGGAGCCAGGGGAATGGGAAAAATCTTTGGCGATTTATGTGCGAGCTTAACGAATCATTTGTTGCACCCCAAAATTCGAAGTCCTACTGCCTTCTTTCATTCATCAAGCTTATTAAAGACATTAGCCCCAAGATCCAAGCTGTAGTTGCTTCTAATATGTCCATAAGTACAACCTCAAAGCACCAAACTGAAAATAGTACACCACGCAGAGTAATTAGAAGTACAGTATTCAGTCCGAATCCATGGTATCCAACTTAGTTCACACATCTTCACCAGTCACATCCTAAATACAAGTAATGCTCTCATCATTGTGCAATCAAGTTCTCTATAAGACTACAAGTACTGCCCTCATCAATTGTGCACTAATGTTTTTTGCAAGTCAGCACATTTTGCTTTTTAAGGAGGCAGACAAAATAGTCAGGGGTGTAGTTGTAAATGCAATGATCCCTATGAGATTCTATCATGCTTTTACCTGAGTAGTGGAGGAACTCTTTTATCATAGTTATGATGAGAGGTGTTTTGTGAAGAGGAGGCACCACATATAGAGGAGAGTAAGGATGAGCAAGACATCCAGATTATAGTGAGAGAAATACTTTAGAGGGAGAAGCTCCCATCTCGAATGGTGAAAGTTGTATTTGATTTGTATCACACTGATCATCAATACAGCTGAATAACTGGGTTACTAACCTAATTCTATTGTTTCTACTTTCTAGCTTTGATCATCTGGCTAATTTCTAGCACTCTCCCCCCTCCTCCCAAGATCAGGATAAAAGAAGAGAGCAATCAAAAGGATGATTGGGAGAGTCACCCTCCCCGGGCTCCTCCTCCCTCCCCACTTTGTACTAGCAATTCGGCCACCAAGACATGTATAACATGACCAAAGCTTTCCCATATACTTGAAGATCATTCCTAGAGTGCAAATGCTACTGCTCTCAGAAATAACTTGATCATATGTCAATTGAAAAAAAAAAAAATCAATGATGGTGAATAAATGTTAAGAATACCAAGTTCCCCATCACTCCACCATCAGCAGAGCTGGACACCCAAAATGTTAAGGAGCCTCGCTCATACCTGGAACCATTAGTATCCTTAGCAGAATCATCCTTGACATGTTCAGCAGGTGATTCATGTACCACAGGCACAGGAACAGCAGCAGGAGTCTGTGTTGCAACAGAGGGAGTAGCAGGAGCATCTTGAGTGGGTTTCGGCTTCGGAGCTCTTAACTTGTCCCTGGAGCCTTGGACTGCAGCACTCATGTTTCTCCATTTGTCCTGTGTCAGCAATGAAACAAATAAATCATCAAGACTAACTGTAATTTGAGAGTAATGATAGTTAACACAGGTAGTACATAAGGTGCAGCCGTACAGCAAGTGAATCAATAGTAGACTGCCTGCTAGCGATAAATTCATTCAAGATCTCAATGTTATAGAGACGTGGCTAATTAATTACAATACAACATCTCCAAAATTTCATGTAGAAGTCTTTCATGCTAAAACCATCACATTCAAACAGACCGTGCAAATGTGAATTATTAAAGCCATCCAACAAACATTATACTATGATTTATAATATTAAAAATGAAGCGCTAGCTATCCTTAAACACCTATTGTCTCCAAAAGCAAAGCAAAAAAAGAAAAGAAAGAGTGGGGCCAGGATGACTCGAAGCACGACACTACACAGCACGAAAAAAGCACACCATAGCAAAGGCACAACACGGGACAGAACCGTTCCTGGGCCGCACTTTTGGATGGGAAATACCAGCGAGGCACAAATTTCAGCATGAAGAGGCACGGCAAAATCACAATTTTTAAGCCTAGGCACAGAGGCGCAGCGGACCCATAGGCCGCGCCGTTTCTGAGCCTTAGTTTTGGGTTTGGCCGACAGAGTTATGTGCTAGGTCAAGCCTCCATGCCGCACAAGCATGGCCCAGTGCCATCTTTATTTTCTGTACCTTTTTGTTTAATAGAGTTCATCTGTTCACAACTTCACATTGCTTCTCCAGCTTAATGAAAGTTTGTGAAGTCAACACCATTATCCAAGCAATGAGAACCTAGCCCCTATTGAACCAACTGACATAGCATCAAACTTTAAAACTGAACTTCTATTCATCGCCTTGAAATTACTTAAAATCGCCCCAACTACTATGTAAAAGTACCATTATACCCTTGGCTGTTTTTACAACTCTCTCTCCACCACCACCTAAAATCACTAACCACCAATCGCTACCTCTCCAACCCACCGACGATCACCACCGACGAGCACAAAATTCCGATGAGGTATTTTTTTTTTTTAAACGAATTTCATGGGGCTAACGTGTGGCCTGCACGTTGGCCCCATGGGGCACAACGTCTGGCCCGGACGTTGTGCCCCATGGGGCCACCGTGCAGGCCACACGTTGGCCCCATGAAATTCGTTTAAAAAAAAAATTCGTCGGAATCTTGTGCTCGTCGATGGTGATTGGCGGTGGTGATCGTGGGTCGTGATGGCGAAGATGAGAGATAATATGAATTAGGGGAGGAGTTAAGTTGGAGTAAAAATCAAAAAAAATATCGTAAGGGTATTATGGTATTTTTAGAGAGGAGTTGGGGCGATTTTAAGTAATTTGGGGGCGACGTTTAACAATCCCCCTTTAAAAGTCTTGAAAAAGACCTATTGCAACAAAAAACTCTCAAAGCTTAAATGCTTCACCGAAAATCGAAGTAAATCACGGGTGCCTTTTCTTAAAGCCCTTATTCCGCAAGATATGGAGAGATCAAAAGGATCCAAGCCTGGTTCTGTAAATCTACTCAAGAAGTCTCGATGTATCACTATTCACTCCATCATCTATCTCTTCAGAAGTGTCCAACAAACATATCAAGTTGTCTCGATTTTTTCTAATAATTTAATATAAATCACACCTGACACCCCCCAACCCCAATATACATATTCACTTAAGGTGGCATTACCTGCTTCATACTACATGGAAAGGTAAATCTACAATTCAAGGTACAAGAATTCCCATTAAAGATGAAGAAGAAGAATATATTTGCCCAGAATTACCTTTCTTTTCTCTATCTTTTGAGCTAAGGTATCTCAACTCTTCAACTGCAGTGATTGTTAGAAGCATCCAACACGGATATGGAAGACTTTATTGTGATTTTACGTATTTTAAGAATAACAACCAAGAATCCATATCCATTCGAGGTGTCAGATATCGTACCTTTGGATGAATGCACGCCAAAGTAATAGGAAGATCAAAGAAAGAGAGCCTTTTGAACAAAGCAATTTGCAAAAGCAAGCTCATGTTCATAGAGGCTCGTTACTATCTGCCCACAATCGAATCAACTGGCCCAAAAGCCCTTTTCCCTTTTCCCTTTTCCCAAAGGCGAGGTGTTGACTGTTTTTCCTAACAAGACCGTGCTACTCAATTCTATACCTCAAGTGTACTCCTTTAAATCTAGAATCGCTAATGGCAGTCAATGTGCACCTAAGATACTATAAATTTATATGATGTGTCCAAATAAATAGAAACCAAGCTCCATCAAGATACCTCCCAACTCTCACAACAAGGAAAAAGAAGACAAATGCCTTGAAATTTACTATGTTTCATTCATGCACATTCCTTCTATAAGGCTAAAGTCCATGGTGACTTCACCCATGCACAAAACATGTTACATAAAGGGGCTCAACGTCAAACAAGATGTTGAACCATCAGCATAGAGAATAGTTGTGTCCAAGACCAATTAAATACACCCATTCTGAAAAGCTAAAACTTTGTCCAGGAATAATCACCATAAATTGATCAGAGATCCCTTCCGTAACAACCCAACCACATCTTCCTCCTCATTGTTGTTATTAAATTCAAGAGATTTATTGATCTTTGTACCAGAACAACTTTATAAATCCAAAAATAATCTATTAGGTCAATGATATAAAGGTAAGAGATGAAGTCATCACAAGAGTGAACAAGAGACAAACTCCTCAACTAAGTGAGATATGATTCAACCAGAGCACGTAAACACACATCAGATTTCAAGAAATAAAGTAGAGAGAATTAGCAAAAGTCCATTCACACATTTGGCACAAAATGTAGGGATGTTGTTTACCAACTTGATCGAACTAAACAACAACAACGGGTCATATTTGCATCACTTTTTACGCTAGAGAACTTCTTCATTGGTACTTAATTTCATCTCATACTAAAATTACCATCCTTTTCTTTCTTCCATCCCCATCTACCAAACCACAAAACTTAAATGCAACAATGCGCGTACAAATTCGTCTGAAACATTCATTTCGCGATCCTAATACACGTCGAAACCCAATAGTGCTGTATAACCAAATCTTAGCCGACCCCATCTTTAAGGTTCAAGGTTTTGGCACTTTTTTTGTTGTGACTCTTCATGGAATCAAAACCTTGTCTTAGCCCCCAAAATCTACAAGATCCACACTTCACTAATCATCCCTCAAATTGTCAAACATCTTCTCAACCCCCCTCACCCAAAATAAATAAGTAAATCAACAAAAGAAACTTACAGAGTGTTCTAGTCGGCTGGAACAAAAATATTTTAAAAAAAAAATGGTTTCCCCGTTTTTCTTTGTTTGGTTTCCTAAGAGTGCAAAAAGGTTCAATATTGGAAAACATTTTCCTTTCTAAAAGTGGAGAAATGCCTCAATTTCCACCCTATTACTTACTTTCCTCTTTCTCTTCTCCGTCAATCCTCTCCCCTCCATTATCCTTTTCCTTTTCCTTTTCTCTCTAACTTTTCTTGTAACGAACCAAACACCGGAAAACTTATCAACAATTAATTTATCCCTTTAAAAATATTCTCGATTAAAAATGTTTTCCGTCCAACCATACATAACCTTAGTACCTAAAACTAACTCCACCGACAAACACTCTTAGAATACATACTCCTAAATAATTGCTTCCCAACAAAATCATCACCAAAACAATAAATGTAAATCATTGAAGAAGCAGAAAAACACATCACAAGAACTTGAAGCAGAATTCAAAGAAAATCCAAAATAGTGGTATTAGCGCAATAATAATTCAAAGAAAAGTAAAAAAAAAAAAAGTAGATGAAGAAGACGAAAGGTGAAATTGAGGAAGGGAAGAGTAAAAGACCTTGAGATCGATGTTGGAGCGAGAATGAAGGTATTGGTTGAATTCGGGATCTTTCTGGATCAATTTCCATTTACCAGGACCGTGTTTAGCGACGCCTGCGCGTAACGCCTCTTCTTCATCCGCCGTCCATTTTTGCTTCGGATTTCCCATCTCTCTCTCTCTTCAATTGATGAATTCCTACCTCCTCCCGCTTCAACGGCTCAAAAAGTTTACCGGATGCTATGGCAGTAACTTTTGATTTTGAGTACACTCACTAAATGGATGCAAGTTTGTACTTAAGATAAAACTAGCCTTATATGTCTGATATGAGTGGAATGTAACGGCTGTGCATATTCTTTAGGAATCGATTTTTTTTTTTAAATTAAAGGACTGTAATTTATATTTTTTGTTTTTAAGTAGGGGTATATTGGTTGAAAAAGGTGGACATCAAAATTTTCAAGAGTTTCCATGTATAATACAGATATAATAAATAAATATATTAGTCCAACTTCAAAGAGAATAATATGATAACCAGCGACCTCGGCCCACTGGTATGGGCTCTATCTCCCACATGGGAGGCCGCTTAAATCTTGGTGGAAGAAAATTTCAATATTGTTGGGGGAGAGGGGTGTGGGGGCTTTGGGCCTCTAGGGTGAGTAGCGCATGCGGCGGCGGAGAAAATTATCTTACCACGGGTTCCGAAAGCGGCCCAAAAAAAAAAAAAAAAAAAAAGAGAATAATATGATAAAATACTATAAAAAAAAGTAGCTAGATTTATAAAAATATCCCCTATAAAAAAAAAGCCAAGTGTTACTATGTCATTCTTAGGCAATAAAGCAATGTTCGTCGTTCTTTCAATAAAACTAAAATCATCAATAATAGACTTTATACTAAAAGTCTTAGAAATTTTCCTTTCTATATAAATAACTAAGCTATCTAAAAAATGCGAAGAGTTTCTTCGAAAAATTCATACTTTATTAATCAACTAAAAACGTAAATTAGTATTGATCTATTATACTAAATCAAGAAAAAAATTAGCAATGAAAAATTAACACAACTGCATGAAAAATTAACTAAGCTATCTCAAAAAGATTATTGATACCAAAATCGTTGGAATCAATACTTCCAAAGAAAAACGCAATACCTACTGTACAGTGTTATAGAGTAATAAGAAATTTTGTTTTCAAGTGGAAAGTTTAGAGTGATATTGATTATATTGATTGATGTGAGGAGTGGTGATGTGATAATTTGATAAAGTTGTGTTGTGTGAGTATTCTTTACTTTTTTTTCGTTAGAGCTGTAGAGAAATATGAGAGTCTGATAGGATAGCAATAAAATAATAATTGTGCAATGTTGGTTGTTGTTATTGGGCTTTATTCACTGGTCTTCAATTGCTTTTGTAGAAGCACAACCCAACTAATTTTTTGTAAATTAGTGGTTGGAATATAAGAGGCTTAGTCTTGCCTTCCATATGTCTATGTTTTATGAATATCAGTGGTTGGAATATAAGAGGCTCGAGGAGGCCTTTAGCCATGGAAGAAGTGAAAGTTTTTTGTAAATCTAATAAAGTAAGAATTATGATGTTATGTGAGACCAAAGTGTCTACTCCTCCCTCTGAGGGATGTGTTAGGTACTGTGGCTTCACTCATTTTGACTTCCTTCCTTCAATGGGGTTAGCAGGGGGGATGTGGGTCATGTGGAAGAATGATAGTTGTAATCCTTTTGTTCTATCATCCATTAGTAAATCTTCTCGTTTTTTGGCTTGTAAAATTGAGCTATTAGCCATTAATTTTAGCTTTATTGCTATTTTCATCTATGTTCCTCCCAATTATAATTTAAAGTATGAATTTTGGGATGAATTAATTGCTTTTATTAGAATGCTCGATTACCCTTTCATTATAATAGGTGACTTTAATGAGTTAAGTTCCCATTTAGACAAATTAGGTGGGCCGAATTTAGATTTTCCGAGATTAGCTATTATGAATTATTTCTACTCGCTATTGAATGCATAGAACTCCCATTTGAAGGGAATCCATATACTTGGCGAGAAACAAGAAATGGTCCAAATAATATTTTGGAAAGGTTAGATAAGGGGCTCACGAGTATAAGTTGGCTAAATGCCTTCCCAAATGCAAAAAATATCCATCATCTTTTCACTTCTTCTGATCACTGTCCTATATCATTGGAAATCAAAATCCATAGTAATCTAAAAGCTCCCCCATTTAAATTTGATAAAATATGGACAACCCGAAAGGATTTTGATGTTTTAATCAAGAAAACTTGGTGTCAAAACTTTCAAGGTTCGAACATGTATTGTTTAACAAAGAAGTGCAAACTCTTAAAGGAGAAGGCTAAGAATTGGGTCACTACTAGATTTGGCAATATATCTAGACAATTAAGTAATGTCGAAGGAAAGCTAGCTAGAATTCAAAATCAACTACTTGAACATAATGATTGCCCCCAATTAATTAGACAACAAGATTTGCTTTTGGCTAAGCAAATAAAATTGTTAGATTTTCAAGACTCTTATTGGAAAATCAAGGCTAAGTCTAATAATTTAAAGTTTGGGGATGCAAACACAAAGTATTATCATGCGTGTGCTTCGATTAGACGAAATCGTAATTTAATTACATCTATTAAAGATCCGTCAGATCATATAGTTACTCAACCAAAATTAGTAGAAGAATGTATGACTAATGCGTTTAAGAAAAGATTTACTAAGAATATGGATTGTTATTTTAATTATGACTCTGATTTATCCGTATTAGAGTGCATAATTTCGAAAATGATAATATAGACTTATGTGCCGATATATCGATAGAAGAAGTCAAATCGCTCTGTTTGATCTAGCGTCGGATAAATCCCCGGACCGGATGGTTTTACTCCTTTCTTCTATCAAAAGTATTGGACTCTGGTGGGAAACTCAGTGTATAGGGCTATTAAAGCCTTTTTTCACTCAGGAAATTTTTTAAAAGAAATTAATCATACATTTATCACTCTAATTCCAAAAATTAAAGCTCCTTCTAACCCAAATCATTTTCGACCTATTAGTCTTTGTTCAACTATTTATAAAATTATTTCAAAGATTCTAGCTAATAGATTGAAAGTAGTGTTGGGTCGGATTATTCATCCTTTACAAGGGGCTTTTGTCCCTGAAAGACTAATACAAGATAATATTTTATTAACTCATGAAGTGTTTCACTCTTTTAAAAATAAAAAAGGAAGAGAAGGGTGGTTAGCGATTAAATTAGATATGGAAAAAGCTTATGATAGACTAGAGTGGAGCTTTTATTTTTGCAACTTTAAAAAAGTTGGGCTTTTTGAAAAATGGATTAATTGGTGACAAAGCTAAAGTCGTATCACCTTATCAAAAATAACCTAAGGTCCACTAACAAGTAGTCGGGAAGTCAGGATCGAATCCACAGAGAGAAAGTTATACTTATTGTATCTGAATTCTAATATTATACTAACTAAAAATGTTGAAAATGGCTGTGTGATTAAACTAATAGGCAAATGACAGAACTAAGTATGAAGGTAAGAATCAATTAATAAAGAACTAGGACTATGGATCACTATGCATACAATTCGGGAAATCAGAGACGAATAGTAATCACCCAATAAGTCAATTTATCTAGGGCACATGTAATTTCTCTCGAACATTACCTCCCTCAAAGATAACCTAGCCGCTCTCGCATGGTCAAGGATCACTATGCCTAATGATTGAAAGCCTATACGAAATCTCTCCTTTCGGCGCATTCAATATTGCGATAATAGAAATACAAATCAGGCCTAATTCATAAATCTAGCATGAACGATTCAATCACAGGAAACAATTGAAATAAAGGGTAATTATACAAATCTATCAATCCCTCATTGCATACATAGATCCCCACAATCCTAGAAATAAAACTACTCACTCATGCTTGAGAAAACAATAACAAATTCCATGTAAAAATTCATACTTTGAACTATTGCAAATAACTAAGAAATTAATCTAATCAATAATAAAGAAAATAATAAAGAAGATTACCAAACTGAAGAACTATATTGAACTTGCGAATAATCCAAAGCTTTGATCTTGAATCCACAATGAAAAGTAGTAAAACTAGGGTTCTTGAGAGAAACTATGAGAAAATAAGGACTAAAAACATAGATGATTAATAATATTCTGATTTTGCTATTTATACTAATCCTAAAACAACTAGGAAAAGTTTTAGAGAAATAGCCCGAAAATCATTTAAAAAAACGCGTGTTGGGTCAGCCGCCCGATCGGGCTACGTCTGCCCGATCAAATCGGGCTCAAAGCAGCAGCAGAGCTCCAAAACTAGACCTCACCCGATGCAATCGGGCCGACACGCCCGATGCACGGCGGCCAAATTGTAAGCATTGCGCCCAAACCATTGCGCAATCACGCCCGGACGAATCGGGCGAACCGCCCGATCGGCGACTCAACGAACTAACGAACGGGCGATAGCGCCCGATCGGGCCCGCAACAACAACCGGTTATCTCTTGCCGCGCCCGATCGGGCGTGGTCCCGCCCCGATTTGATCGGGCTCGGATCCTAGTTCTTCCTTCTTGGTTCTAAACGCCAAGTCTTTAATTCTTCTTTGCTCAAGGATCCCGAAAGTATCCTCGGGACTTTGAAACTCCGCATAGAACCTCTCCAAATTCAAAGTGTAATGGTCAAATAATAGTAGAAAATAAGGAGATAACTCCCTAAAACCTGCAATCTGACACAGAACAGAAAACCACAACTAGGTGGAGAAAGTTAGCGTGAAATGGCTCCTAAGAGCACCATTGATACACATTTTAGCTCAAATATAAGGGGAAAAATTCTATATAAAACCATAACATCAAACTCCCCCAAGCTAAACCTTTGCTTGTCCCCAAGTAAAGCACAACATGAATAAGAATAGGATTGCTTCACCCCTCAGATAGGAAATTTTAAACTCAATTATTTCCAACTCAAAATCGTTCAAGCAAGCAAAATTCAAGTTCAGTTGCTCAGATCACCTGACTACCAATCACTTAAGCAAACCATCAAATGCAGCTGCCCTACATATCATGCAAATCTTGAAAAGGTGCTCACCGAGGTGTCACTCCTCTCAATTTTGTGGCAGGCAAAATGTGTGCCAGATCGCTCACCAACCCAACCATAATAGCCCTTCCCACTCACACTCTCATGTGTTTAGAAAGGTAAAATATCGCTCATCCTAATCAGGTCGACTCAAATAATAGACTTAGTCTTCAACTTTGGCATATTGACTCAGTATTATTCCAATAAACAATCAAACATGTGCTCAAAAGGTCTTTCTCAGGGTTGTAATGGGGCTCGGGTAAAGGTACGGAAATTATTTAGGGAATGTGGTGGAAAAGCCAAGAAAGGGGAGCAAAAAACACTAGTAGGACTAGGTGTGGTCGAAACAACTCCCATGGCATCAACAACATAACCAAGATAATAACCAACTCTGAAATTTCTCGAACCAACCAATAATTGTCTCTTTCATCATATATTCCAACACTTTTGAAAGTTAATAAGTGAAGATCATAGAAATTTTTCAGTTTTTCACTATCATTTTTCACTTTATTTTTTTTTCTTTCTTTTCTTTGTACAAACATATCATTATTTTCCAACCACCCTACGGAATCAACCACACAATATAATATCAACTTAACAAATGCTCCCCCAAGCTAGGCTTGGGACAATAGTCATTGTAAAGGCTCAAGGCGTGTAATGTGGCTTAATATAGATCCAAAAAGAAGTCATTAGGCTCAGCGGGGCTAGGGGGGAAAATGATTCATTAAACAACTCTGAGGCTTAAAGATTAAACAATTGAACGCCTCTATCACAGCACATGTCTAAAGTCACCAGAAATCAACGAGTACAATGCCAAAGCCAAGATAAGAATGCTACGAGGAACTAACACACAAGAATAGACCGGATATAGACATAAATCCGAGGGCTAGAATGAATCCTCACAATCTAACCAATTCAAGCATGCAGTTAAATATAGGCGCTTTGTCAACAAAATCCACTCAAGATCAAGGCAATCAGAGATCACATCACAACATCCCAATCACAAATGCCCAACTATCCAGTATAAAGAGTTAAATCGTTTTTCAAAACAAAGTTCGGGGCACAGGGAAGCAATCAATCTGTTCGTATTCAACTCATATTTTTGTGTTTTTTCAGCAATATTTCATTTTTTTGTGATTTTTCATTTTTTTTCAAAGCAATTAAACTAACTTAACTAACCTAAAAAGCAGTAAAAACAAAAAGAAAAACAATACTAATACTTACAGAAGTCCTCCCCCAAGCTGAACTTGGCAATGGCCTCATTGCAACAAGGGAAAGGGAACACATGGATATCAGTCATCCATGGAAAGGTCATCACCATCATCATCCGCACCTCCGCCACCCCTACTACTGGACCCCGACTGGCTGTAACTCGGGTTCCAAGTGTACCAAGATGGGTGAGCATCTGTTTCTGCAATTTTATGCAGTCTGCAGTAGTCATCGTACATGGGGTACATAGCTAGGTGTTGATTATTGGCCAATGTATCAACACACTGGCTAAGGCTCTGGAGAGCTACAGAGTTGGCATCAACCTGCTGACCGATGCTCTGGATGGCGGTAGAGTTGGCAGTGATACCAGACTCCATCCGCTGGAGCATGCTCATCATTTCCTGAAAATCAAAAGAAGGAGGAGGAGCAGCAGAATATGGGGGAGGGGGAGCATCAGAAGTAGAGGCAATATCATCAGAATGAGGGAGGCGGCGGTGAAAGGTGCACTGGGGTATCTCAGGGACGGGGGTGGGAAAGTCAGTGCCAACGATGGGAAGGTGGTAATGGGGTTGCCCAGGTCTGATTTTGGCTAAAGGACTAGGCAGCTCAATAGAGCGCATTCCGTTGATGCGCCACTGGTATTTATCCCCAGCCCTCTCTACCCAACGGAGACGATCTAGGAAAGCATAATCCATGAGGGTAGGTCTTATGGCTGGCTGGTAGCGAGACTCGTCAAAACCGGGGATTTTCTAGCAAAAAGAGTGACCAACCCCCCATTCACATTGGCGAGAGAGGTCAAGGTACCGTCCGCTCGTCTCTTGGGATATGTGGTAGCTATACGCTCCATCTGGAGCGCAACATGGTGAAGGATGTTGTATTGAAAGTGGTGGCACGTCCCTCTAAGCATGTAGCTCCCTATTAAGTACAGTTCATCCCCCCTGATTAATTGTCCTTCCACCCTCCCAAAAAGAGTCTGAGACATAAATCGGACCCAAATTTTAAAGATGGGTTGGTGGATGTATTTGCCCTTGC
The DNA here is from genome assembly GCA_947648045.1 of Beta corolliflora. Classification (NCBI taxonomy): domain Eukaryota; kingdom Viridiplantae; phylum Streptophyta; class Magnoliopsida; order Caryophyllales; family Amaranthaceae; genus Beta; species Beta corolliflora. The sequence goes on along the minus strand of CANSZD010003089.1, from coordinate 32,202 downwards.
AATGTTGTAGGGTGAAGTCATTTCCATCACCGGTGATGGCAAAGTAGGTGTCATGATGGTGGTAGTTAGGGGGTGCCCAATCTCCCCACGACATTGGACTCGAAGAATTCGTGCAAATTCCGGTAGGGATAGGTGGAAATCCTGATTTAGCAGTCTAAAGGATACATATGAGACGGGTCCAGTTCGGGGTTTGGTAACCTCAAGACTACTATAAAATTCATAGACAAGTACAGGATATGTATTAACATGCACGGAAAAGAATGATTCCATCCCTATTATATTCATGAAATCCTTGAATTTAGAGGCAATACCCAATTTACTCAAAAATTCAATATCAAGAAAGTGGGTAGGACTCACCTCGCGCCCTTTTAGGCGCTGAAACCTGTCACGCTGCTCTGCCGACGAAAAGATGACGTCCGAAAAGTCTCGTCTCGGGGACCGTGGTGGTGGTTGAGACCCGGTGCCGGATCCGCGACGCCTCCTCGAACTCATGTTGCTTGGAAAATGTAGAGGATTTCACACTCACTCTAATGGGGGATGATGGAAGGGAGCTTTTCTCTCACTTTAATGGTGGAAGGAAGGAGGAAGAGGATGGATGTGAGAGATGGAGTGAAAGAAAAATGAAGAGGATGGAGTGGGTAATTGGTAGGGGAAGATGAGAGGAGTGATTGTGTGAAGATAGAATTGGCTTGGATGAAGGTCTTTAATGGTGGAGGGAGAATTTGGGGAAGAAGGTGAGAATTGGGGGTTAGGGCTTGAAGAAGAGGGAGAAAGAGATTTGGAGATGAATGAGAAAAGTGAGTGGGAAATCCCGATTTAATGAGACCGCGACAGACGGCCCGATCGGGTGAGTGGAGCCCGATGTCATCGGACGATTTTCTTCGTTCAGGATTCAGAATTCTGATCACGGGCCCGATCGGGCGACTTCGCCCGATTGAATCGGGCGTCAGACTTCTTCGTTCAAGAAACTGACGGAATGCTGCCCGATCAAATCGGGCGCTTTGGTTTTCGTTGACGGAACACTGCCCGATCGGGCGAAATGGCCCGATCCAATCGGGCGCCTGTGTTTTGTTACTTTTGCCAATTTTCTTCGCGGGCCCGATCGGGTGTGATACACCCGGCTCTATCGGGCGGCTGCCCAATCAGCCGTTTTCTCAGAATTTTTGCGATCTTTGCATTGGGAAAACGGACCAAGCTATTATGCGAAAAATTCCTGCACACATATAGCCTCAAGATGGTGATTAGTACCCTCTCACTCTCTTACCAAAACTACGAAACTAGAAAAAACTAAAACCAAAAAAGAAAAGAAGAAAAGGAAAGGGAAAATCAGGTTGCCTCCCGAGTAGCGCTGGTTTATAAGGGTCCCGCACGACCATAATGCCTCATCCCTCAAACAGAAGGGGAAGGGGGTTGGAGGTATAATTCCTCCACAGATCCAGCAAGAGCTCCTGTATGATACAGCTTTAAGCGTTGGCCATTAACCTTGAATTTTTCACCTGTTGCATTCATCACCTCAATAGAACCAAACTTGTTAACATTAGTGACAAAAAATGGACCAGACCACCTAGACTTCAAGTTACCAGGGAAAAGTTTTAATCTAGAGTTGTACAATAAGACCTTGTCACCAATTGAGAACTCTCTACTCAAAATTTTCTTATCATGCCATCTCTTAGTGCGCTCCTTGTAGAGACGCGAACTATCGTAAGCATTCAGCCGAAGCTCATCAAGTTCATTAATCTGCAAAAGGCGTTTTTCTCCTGCTAACTTAGCATCAAAGTTCAGCTCCTTAACAGCCCAAAAAGCCTTGTACTCTAGCTCAACAGGTAAGTGACATGCTTTTCCATAAACTAACCTGTAAGGGGTGGTGCCAATAAGGGTCTTAAAAGCAGTTCTGTAAGCCCATAAGGTGTCATCTAATTTGTCACTCCAATCCTTCCTAGATTTAGCTACCACCTTCTCTAAGATAGTCTTTATCTCACGATTAGACACTTCTACCTGCCCACTTGTCTGAGGGTGATAAGCTAGGCCAGTCCTATGGTAGACACCATACTTCTTAAGCAGAGCCTCAAAAGTGCGTTTGTGAAAATGAGATCCACCATCACTTATGACAACCCTTGGTACCCCAAACCTTGGAAAGATAATCTTTTTAAACATTTTCATAACGACTTTAGAGTCGTTAGTTGGGGATGCAAGGGCTTCTACCCACTTAGACACATAATCAACAAAGAACAAGGATAAAATTATTGCCCGATGAAGAGGGAAAGGGGCCCATAAAATCAATACCCCATACATCAAATAATTCAACTTCCAAAATGGGGGTTTGGGGCATCTCATGTCTACGGGAAATATTTCCCGTTCGTTGGCATGCATCACAGGACTTAACAAAGGTACTAGCATCATGAAATAAATTAGGCCAAGAAAAACCGTTGAAGTACCTTAGCAACGGTTTTGGAGGGCCCAAAGATGGCCTCCACATGGCAAGGGAGTGGGAGTGCTTCGTAATGTCATGCACCTCCCATTCCGGAATACATCGCCTATATATGGTGTCAGCGCAAAGCTTGTACAGTAGAGGGTCGTCCCAAAAATACTTTTTAGCCTCATGGAGGAATTTATTCCTCTCGCGGTAACTCGCTCGGGGGAGTCTCGTCTACTCACACGTAAGTTGGCGAAATCGACATACCACGGGGTGACGAAGTGACCGCCGGGAGCTTATCATCGGGAAATGAGTCATCAATGGGTAGACCTTCTTCCATATCTTCATACCGCAACTGGACAGGTGATCGCCCACTACATTTTCTCGCTCCCTTTTTATCTCCGATCTCTAAATCGAATTCTTGGAGCAAAGAAAATCCACCGAATGAGTTTAGGCTTGGCCTCCTTTTTTGGCTAGGAGGTACTTCAATGCAAAGCATGGTCGGTATAAACAATGACCTTAGACCCCAAAGAAATAAGTCCCGAACTTGTCCAATGCATAGACCACGCCTAGAAGCTCTTTCTCGGTGGTGGCATAGTTAACTTGAGCTTCATCTAGTGTCTTACTAGCGTAGTATATCGCATGGAGGATGTTGTCCTTCCTCTGACCAAGCATAGCTCCCACAGCATAGTCGCTAGCATCACACATAATCTCGAATGGAAGGTGCCAATCCGGAGATCGAATGATAGGAGTAGTAATCAAAGCTTGCTTGATCCTGTTGAAAGATACAAGACAGTTATCAGTAAACAGGAACGGGGCATCCTTGAGGAGCAATTGAGTGGGAAGGGCTATTATGGTTGTTGAGGTTGAGGATTCAACACATTATTGCTCCGATATGAGAGGTTGGGGTGATTTCTGTACCCGGGGTTGTAAGTGTTAGAATATGGATTGAACTGGCCCCTAGGTTGTGACTGAAAAGCATTAACCGCCTCACAGTTACTCCCGACATTAGAAGATAGGAGCGCAGGACACTCTTGAGAGTTGTGCCCAGGTATCCCACAAGCATCACAAATGAGAGCAGTATAATTAGAAGCATTAGCCATCGCATTAACACTCATATGGGAGGAGTCATTACCTAGCTTCAAAGAATCAATCTTCTGGTTTAGAGCAGCTAGTTGCCCGGACAGTAAAGAAATGGCCTCGACATCATGTTTCCCTCCCTTCTTCATGGAGGAACGAATGGTTGATGCTTGATTAGAAGCGAAGTTTCTCCAAAGTTCATACCCCTCATCAATGGCTTTATCCATGAAAAACCCACCTAAGCTCCATCAATTACCCTCCTTGTATCTGCATCAACTCTAGTGTAGAAAATTTGACACAAATACCACTGGTCTAAACCATGATGAGGACAAAGGCGTTGCAGATCCTTGAACCTCTCCCAAGCTTCATATAATGACTCTCCAGGGTCTTGGGTGAAAGTTACTATGGCATGACGCATATCTCAGTCTTTTGGTAAGGATACCACTTGATGAGGAAGATTTTGGATAGTTCCGCCTGTGGTGATGGTGGAAGGCGACTTATTATACCAAAATAGAGCTTTGTCGCGCAGAGAAAAACCAAATAGGATGAGTTTCATCTCATCGAGCAAACACCCGCTTGTTTCGAGTAGCACAACATTGTAAAAACCGCCGCAGTGTGCCGATTTGGGTCTTCGAGATGGTAACCCAAAGAACCGATTATTCCGAACCATATTCGAACATGAGACTTGATTTCAAGTTTGTAGCAAGAATGGTAGGCATCCCGGACCCCGTGGGTACATTATCAGGAGAAGGTTGTGCATAATCTCTGAAGGTTGGTTTAGCTTCGTCACCCATTATAGCAGTAATAGGTGAGATGGAAAATTCTTGTTGTGGTGAAGATGGTGGAGCAGGTGTCTTTTGGGATGGTGTCCCTGCAGACAACTTTGCTTGCTTAGTTTTCTTTCTGAGTCTACGAGCGGTCTTTTCAATCTCCGGATCAAATGGAATGAGATTTGAGGATTTTAATTTCCTGCTCATACACCAAAAACACTAAAACAAACGTGAGATGCTCCAAAGAACAGGTGTTCTTCAGAGTAGAGGTTAGTGTAATACTATAATTCAGACAAAATAAAAATAAACCGTCTCCCCGGCAACGGCGCCAAAATTTGACAGGCTAAAGTCGTATCACCTTATCAAAAATAACCTAAGGTCCACTAACAAGTAGTCAGGGAAGTCAGGATCGAATCCACAGAGAGAAAGTTATACTTATTGTATTTGAATTCTAATATTATACTAACTAAAAATGTTGAAAATGGCTGTGTGACTAAACTAATAGGCAAATGACAGAACTAAGTATGAAGGTAAGAATCAATTAATAAAGAACTAGGACTATGGATCAGTAGCATACAATTCGGGAAATCAGAGACGAATAATAATCACCCAATAAGTCAATTTATCTAGGGCACATGTAATTTCTCTCGAACATTACCTCCCTCAAAGATAACCTAGCCGCTCTCGCATGGTCAAGGATCACTATGCCTAATGATTGAAAGCCTATACAAAATCTCTCCTCTCGAAGCAGATTCAATATTGCGATAATAGAAATACAAATCAGGCCTAATTCATAAATCTAGCATGAACGATTCAATCACATGAAACAATTGAAATAAAGGGTAATTATACAAATCTATCAATCCCTCATTGCATACATAGATCCCCACAATCCTAGAAATAAAACTACTCACTCATGCTTGAGAAAACAATAACAAATTCCATGTAAAAATTCATACTTTGAACTATTGCAAATAACTAAGAAATTAATCTAATCAATAATAAAGAAAATAATAAAGAAGATTACCAAACTGAAGAACTATATTGAACTTGCGAATAATCCAAAGCTTTGATCTTGAATCCACAATGAAAAGTAGTAAAACTAGGGTTCTTGAGAGAAACTATGAGAAAATAAGGACTAAAAACAAAGATGATTAATAATATTATGATTTTGCTATTTATACTAATCCTAAAACAACTAGGAAAAGTCTTAGAGGAATAGCCCGAAAATCATTAAAAAACGCGCGTCGGGTCGCCCGCCCGATCGGGCTACGTCCGCCCGATCAAATCGGGCTCAAAGCAAGAAGCAGAGCTCCAAAACTAGACCTCGCCCGATGCAACGGCCGACACGCCCGATGCACGGCGGCCTGCCAGTTGTAAGCATTGCGCCAAAACCATTGCTCAATCACGCCCGATCGGGCGACTCAACGAACTAACGAACGGGCGATAGCGCCCGATCGGGCCCGCAACAACCGGGTTATCTCTTGCCAGCGCCCGATCGGGCGTGTCCTGCCCGATTTGATCGGGCTCAGATCCGGTTCTTCCTTCTTGGTTCTAAACGCCAAGTCTTCAATTCTTCTTTGCTCAAGGATCCCGGAAAGTATCCTCGGGACTTTGAAACTCCGCATAGATACTCTCCAAATCCAAGTGTAATGGTCAAATAATAGTAGAAAATAGGGAGATAACTCCCTAAAACCCGCAATCCGACACGTAACGAAAAACCACAACTAGGTGGAGAAAGTTAGCGTGAAATGGCTCCTAAGAGCACCATTGATGCACATTTTAGCTCAAATATAAGGGGAAAAACTCTATATAAAACCATAACATCAATTGGCTCCATCAATGTATTACAGCTGTGTCCTTTTCTGTTTTAGTAAATGGTATTCCTGGAGATATGTTCTTTCCTTCTAGAGGTATTCGTCAGGGAGATCCCCTTTCTCCGTACTTTTTTATTTTATGTGCAGAAATTTTAGCTCGTCAATTGTTTCAAGCTAGTTCAATAGATTCAAGATTGATAGGGGTCATTCTTGGTCAATCTAGAGTTAACATTCCTTTTTTAACTTTTCGGATGATACAATGATTTTTGCACAAGCTAAAGTAGAAAGTTGTCATGCTATAAAATCTATTCTTAACAAGTACTTGCTCAATGTCGAGCCAACTTGTCAATTTCCTTAAGTCCCGCATTTCAATGGCACTACTAATACTCTAGTAGAATTATTAAGTGTTTTTCAGAATATTCTCCAGATGGAAGATTATCTATCTCTAGGTAACTATTTGGGTTGCCCAATCATTAGTAGCAGGGTCACAAATGCAACTTTTAGTTCTATTCAAGAAAAAGTCTCCTCTCAGCTTACCAAGTGGAGAGCCAATTCTCTTTCTCAAGCAGGTAGAACTATTTTAATTCGCCTAACTCCGGCTTCTAAAGCTAGTTTCCAAATGTAAAGTTTTACTCTCCCTCCTTATATCCTCTCTTCTCTGGATAAAAACTATAGGAATTTTCTTTGGAATAAAGATCCGAATTCTAAAGCTCCTAACTTGATAGGTTGGGATAAGATTTGTAAACCTAAAAAATTTGGAGGATTGGGGTTGAGAAAAGCTAAAATTAATAATTTACCTCTTCAGTTTAAACTTCTTTGGAAAATAATTAGGATGCCTAATAATTTATGGGTCAAACTTGTTAAGCAAAAATATTTAAAACAAGACAATTTATTCTCTTATAAAACTAAAGCTAATGTCTCTTGGCAATGGCGTAAACTAATGACGCTTCGTACGCCTTTTAAGCAAGGTCTTAGATGGGTGGTGGGGAATGGGGAGAAGATCTCGTTTTGGAATGACAATTGGGTGTTTAATTACCCTATTAAAAAGAAGTTCTTGCCAATTATTGGGTCATAGGAGTTGATGGTTAATTTTTTCATTACAGATGCTGCTCATTGGAATAAAGAACTTCTCTTAAATTATGTTCCGTTTAATGTAGTGGATGATATCCTAAATTTTTTTATTCCTTCTAATGAAATGGCAGATAGGATTTTATGGGGTCTTACCGCGATGGAGAATATTCGGTTAAATCAGTCTTTCTGCTTTGCAAGGGTATGGCTTAGATCCGCCCAACCGAGGTTAGTTTTTCTTGGATTTGGGTTTGTCCATTCCTTCCAAGATTAAATTCTTTTTGTGGAAAATTTGTCAGAATGGCCTTCCTACTAAAAAAAAAATTTAGAAATGAGTCATATTTTCCTTCCTTTAGAGTGTGTTTTTTGTAACTTCCATTCTGAGGATGATCATCACTTAATTCTAGACTGTCCTTTTATGCATGATCTTCTAGAGATCGTTAATGTCAATGGGATTTTTCCCCCCTTCCTGTTGATAATAATGATCTCTCTTTCATTGAGTATTTTTGCAATCTTAAGTCTTGTTTGACTCTTAAGAATCTCAATTTCTATGCTATTGTTTGGTGGTTCATTTGGTATGCTAGAAATAGTATTACCTTTCGTCATGAAAGCTTTTCTCCAGCCAAACTAGGGGCTATGATTAAAGCTTTTACGCATAATCTTGATCGTTCCCATTCTAATTGTTCCAATTTTGAACATAGTCAACAAGGTGATAAAGAATCTAAAAAGCCTAGGCATAACATTATTTGGTCCCCCCCTCCTCTTGGTTTTGTTAAACTTAATTTTGATGGTTCCAAGTTGCAGAATGGTAGCACAGCTTATGGTTCTGTTATTAGAAATTCTGTGGGGAAACTTTTGCTTAGTGGTGCTAACGCCATTGCTGATAATAATTCTATTTTAGTTGCTGAGGCCTGGGGTCTAAGAGAAGGTATTAGGGGAGCTCTCTTCCTGGGGCTCATAATATTACTATTGAGGGTGATAATCTCTCGGTTATTCAAGCTATCAATAGAATCTGGAAAATTCCCTGGTCTATTAATGCTCTTATTAATGATGCTACAGAGGATCTGAGAAAATTTGATAATTATAATATTCAGCATGTTTTTAGAGAAGCTAATTATGCTGCCGACTGGATGGCAAATCGTGGCCATTCCACTATTAATCTCTGTTATTGGTTTGAATCTCCTGATATTATTTTTTCCAAGATCATCCGTAAGGATGCTTTAGGGTGGCCTGTTAATTGGGTTCCTCCCTAGTTTCTTTCTTTCTGGCTAAAAAAAAACAACCCAACTAATTTTTTTAAAAATTCTATAGGGGTTCAAACCCTGGGCCATCCCTTGCATAATCTGCCACTGATAAGTGGGTTATACATACGCAAGTACAAAGAGGAAGTTAGGAAGATGCACATGCTGCAAAAAGCAGGTTTTAAAAAAGCAAACGCAACCCAAATTAATGAAATGGGCACGAAATGAACATCAAGTCAAGTCCAATGATCACATACAAATTCAAATTCAAAAATTGATTTAACAACTACTTTTTTTAAAAAATACATTAATTATTCCACACTCCTTCATTTCGGTAGCACATTTACCCAAAACCTTTATATCTCTTCCAAACTCTTCAGCTTCTCTCTACTTTCTCTTTCTTTAAAACTCTCCAACTTCTCTCTACTTTCTCTCTCTTCCAAACTCTCCACCTTCTTTTTTCTAAAGCAATTTTCTTGCATAATTATGTTGAGAAAATAGATTTCAATAAGCAACATCAAAGAACAGGGAGAACTCTGAAAAAAAGGTAAGTTTCACAATCCCAAACCCTAATAAAATACATCTTTTGTACAAAAATTGTAGATTTTTGAATTCCTTATCATAAAATGTTTTGCTTTCTTATAGAAGTGTTCTTCTCATACTTGCTGAAATCAAATATATATGAGGTTGAAACTCAGCCAAAGATTTGAAACATGTATTCGTTCCCTCCTTTATTAATTATTGTTTATTTAAGTCCAACCCTTGTTCATTTCGTTTGTTGTTCATGTTTACTTGTCTGATGTTCTTATGCTGTCACTTGATGTTCATTTAATTACAACACTTATTCATATGCTTCTCTGTGTTCACTAATTTGTAGAACGTGTCGATTTGACTTATAGTTCATTTTTTTATAATTGATTTTATTTTCTTATCACCTGGTGTTTTATTTAAGTCTAACCCTTGTTCACGTGCTTCTTCAAGTTCTTTGATTTGTGAAACTTGTTCGTTTGGCTTATTATTCATATTTACATATCTGATTTTCTTTTGTTATCACCCGATGTTTGTTTGATCTAAACCTTGATCATGTGCTTCTCTATTTTCGTTGATTTAATTTGTTAAATTTGTTGATCTAACTCTTGTTCGTGTTTTCATAACTTATTGTTTAAGTTTATGAGACTAATGTTCTTTTATTGTCACCTAATGTTCATTTAAATCAAACACTTGTTCATCATATGCTTTTTCATGCTCATTGATTTGTTGATTATGTTGATTTGTCTTATTGTTCATACATGTTTAAATAACTGGTGTTTTAAATTGTCATCTTATGTTCGTTTTAAGTCAACCCCTTATTCATGTGTAACTGGTGCTTGTTGATTTGTGGAACATGTTGACTTGACTTATTATTCATTTCCTCATGATGGATGTTCTTCCTTTGTCACTTGATGTTCAATTAAGTATAACTCTTGTTTATGTGAAACTTGGTATGTGGAACTTATTGATTTGGCTTATTATTCATGTATACATGATCGATTAATGTTTTTTTGTCGTCCTATGTTCATTTAATTCCAACCCTTGTTCATTTGTCTCTGTTGGCTTGTTGTTCATGTTCACATGACCGATGTTCTTTCGTCGTCACCTAATGATTACATTTCGTACGTCTTCTATAAGGACTTCATGTTCATTTTATTACTGAAAGATGAACATTTCTAGATCTTTGGGAAAATTCATTTTACTACTTTAAGAAAGTTAGTAACTTAGTAAAATGAACATTAAGAAAGTTAGTAACTTAGTAAGATGGGCATTAAGAAAGTTGCTTAGATATATTATTTATTTATTCATGAAAGATGTTCTTCCTCTGTCACCTGATGTTCATTTAAGTACAACCCTTGTTCATGTACAACTTTGTTTGTGGAACTTGTTGATTTGTCTTATTGTACATGTATACATAGTTAATGTTCTTTTGTTGTCGTCCAATGTTTTTTTAAATTCCAACTCTTGTTCATTTGTCTATGTTGGCTTGTTGTTCATGTTTATATGATCGGTGGTCTTTAATTCTGTTGTCAGCTAATGACTACATTTTGTTGTTCTTTTATGATGACTTAATATTGTTCAACATAGACCTTATAAGTGTATTTGTTGATTTGTTATTCTCTATATGCTTGTTAATCTGGTTCATCTATTCTTGTTAGTACATGTAATAGCCTCACTTTTTAAGGCGTTATTATTAAGATAAACGAGATACGTTAACATACTAATCGCACTTAATCAATTGCATTTTTGAGGCATCGAAAATTTTTGAATAGCCCAATATGAAGTCTGTCCCGTGAATCTAAATATTATATGTTATTATGTGATTATGAATGCAAATTATGAGTTATGATAAGTTATTAACGAATTACGTTAATAAGGATGAGCATTATCATGGAATTTGAGACTTTGAATGTATTGTGTTTGAGATAATCTGTGTTTATGATTTAAGGGCTGAATGAGCCAAAATATATTTATTAAGTTATAAGACATATTTTAAGGATTTAGTTTAAGTATAATGAAGGATTAGAGCTTAATTACAGAGGGTTAAGAATTAAGTAAAACTAGAAAATTCTGGAATCTTCTTAAGCTGTGAAAAGACGATTTTGCCCTCATTACTAAACCGAAATCACGAGCTTGCCATTACCCATTCTCTATATATATGGGACTAAGCCCCCTAATTCAGTTTTTGGAGATTCATTTCACAAACAAACACAACAAAGCAAACATTTCTCTCTCTCTCATTCACGCCATTTCACGGCGAGATTGCGAGCGACCATTACCGGCTTGTTTTCTCTTGGCTCCTTGCTCTGAAACTTGCATGAAAATACTTCCCTAGGTTCATCAAGGTGTTCTTCATACTGGGCAAGTGTTAGTTTTGAAGTTCTATTCTTGTAACCCTAAGAAAAACCAAGCAAGTTAAGGTATGGCTGAATTTTAGCATGCATGAGGTATCTTAGTTTGAAACTTAAATTCTTTGGGTTAATTATTAACTTTAAGATGATGAATGTGTTGTCTAAGGACCTAAGAGGTTGCTGGAGTGGTGGTAAAAGTTGCTAAGTAAGATTTGATTCCTAGACACCAAGTTAAGGTACACAAGCTCCACCACCTAAACTCTGTTTCTAGCTTTGATTATGGAAATTGTTTGTGGAATTGTGAATACTTGGATTATGTTTGAATGTGTATAAAAAGTGATTTGCATGTGTTTTCTTATGGAAGATATTGTGTTAAAAAAAGTTTTGCAAGTCAAGTTCCTTAGGACTCTCTGAATAACCGAATAAGGAGGTGATTATCCATTCTCTGGTGTTATGCTGCCGTGACCTTCTCTTCTAAATATCTTTCTTTTCCACTCTGTTTTTAGCCTTGGTGTCTCTTGGAAATGGTAGATCATGAAAATTTATTGAATTTAGACCCAAAAATCACTCCATTTGGAGTTGTACATCAAAAGTTATGTTGGCCGGAAGTTGCTATGTGCATAGCAAGTTCCCTCAAAAGTTGTCAATCCTTGCTATAACTCGATTGTGTTTTGATCAAAGATCTTGTTGTGGTTAAACTTCCATGATATTCCCTTGGAACATTTATGTCTTGATTATCAAATGAACCTTTGCTTCATTTACCTAATTAAACACGCAACCTCAATTCGTAGAGGAAAATAACACCTAAAAACTCGACTGTTCGCTTAATTACTTTCTGAACTTGTAAACCCTTGTGCCTTTGATCCTTTAAATATTTTTCTATGATGAATACCTACTGTCTTTATATATATTAAGTGTGAAACCTAAACTTTGGCTAAACCCAAGAAGTACAAGTGATCTTTGCATAAGAACCATTGTTCCTTAAACACCAAACCGAAAACCATGGGAATTGATATAAGTGGTGTTGTGTGAGATAATGTCTCCATATATTATGAGCTCTTCTATAATCTTTTATATACTGTCATGTCTTGATAATACCACCTTTATCTACCTCAACCAAATCACATTATTCTTCGAAACTTGATTGTTAAGTTACCTTTCCGAAAACAGTGGAACTTGACATAGCAAGCTTGTTTTTCGGAACTTGTTTTCATGAGTTAAGTTCGCTCTAGAAGTTGTTGTAATTGATTTCGAATAAGATTTAAGTAAAGTATTTGAGTATGAGAATTTCGAGTATAAGTATTGAGCATAAGTATTTCGGTATAAGTATAAATTTTGTTTTATAAGGGGAAGTAGGCAAGCGTAGCGATGATGAACAACACGCATAGAGCGGGTTTGCTCATTATGAGTTGGAGCGGGTATTGCTCCATTATGAAGGGTCATGACCTAGGAAGTCTTGCAAGCGGGAAAATACGAAAGGTAGGGAGACGTCCCTCAAAAGTTTGGAGAGCGGGTTTGCCTCCATTCGTGTTCCTTCCCCGGAGTTATGTTTAAAGTTTGGAGAGCCGGTTTGCCTCCATTCGTGTTCCTTCCCCGAAGTCATGTTAAGCTTTGTAATAAGTTTACGAGTATTGTTGTTCTAAGTATTGAGAATGATATGTGATATTTTGAGAATGATATGTGATATTTTGAGATAATTCTTGAAGAATTTCTCATGTGTATGCAATGTAATTTTTATGGAAGTTAAAAGAAAGAATCAACGTATTTATGAGCAAGTATAAACGTATTTCCGAACAAGAACGAAAACCATTTCGATGCATTAACGTATTTCCGAGCAAAAAGGAAAATGAAGCTATGATTGTTATAAGTTTATGTTTGAGTATAAGAAACGACCGAATAGTTTCAGCCACCTTATTATTTTGAAATTGGTGGGACTTGTGTACCAGGCGTAAGGCGACTGTTTTGTTCTATGAACTCTGTCCCGGTGGGGGCGAGATTCATACTTTTTGCGAGGATTAGAGATAATGGCCGAGTTAGCTTATGTGTGCGAATGTGAAGTCGTGATCAATGTGTTTAGCCGCTTGCTATGAGACAATGCTGTTTTATATAATGTTTCTTGGCGGAGTTAAACTCGTATTTTCAATTTGTAATATATGTATTCAACACGTATTGTATTAACTTATTTCTTACAACTTATTTCCATAATAAGCTTGGATACTATGAGAATTCCAAATTTTCCCTAGCGGGGAAGGTGTGGAATCCGTCCCTAACGATCCCTTTAATTAGCGGCTTAACTTCGTAATTATCGGTATTATGTCTTAATTGAGTCGCTATTTGGAGCGGGCAGTTACAAGTGGTATCAGAGTAAAGGTTTTCGAAATCCAATTTAAGTATTTCTAATTTGCAAGTTTTTGAAAAGAATGTTTACACAAGTGGTTTCTTAAGAAAGGAGAATTAAAACTAATTTCATATAAATGTTAAAGTTTTAGAAACATTTGAGGATTTGTATGTGTGATTACGTTTGTGCTATGAGAATTTATGTGTATGAATGTGTAGGTGAATGATATGAGATTTGGGTATAAATGGTTATGAATAGATTCCATTAAAGCATAAATGAGTATATGTTTATACAAGGAGGACGCGACACCTATTATGTTGTTGATAAATGGATAATGATATGGTTGACCATGCTTGTTAGGTAATAGGTCATAATCCGAGAATAGGAAGAGGTCATGAATGCTTGTAAAAGCCATGAAAGGCGACCCAGGACTTAAGCCAATGTGATTGTGAGCCATGGGCTAGTTTTCGTCAAATATAACAGAGTATGTTAAAATTGTATAGGACTACTGAAGTGGTTCAAGGTTATGATGAAATTATGGACAATAAGGATAGGAGGTTGGAAATGTTGGGAAAGAAACAGAATGCGAGATGAATAAACACTTTAGAGTGCCAAAGGCGCTATTAGTTATACCGGACAATTCTCACTATGGACCGATGTACAAACGAAAAACTTCGTGGAGAGAATGACAGAGCGGAAGATAATTGGTTGTGCTAAAGCTTTGTGTCGAGTATTTCTTTTATGAATGTAATATAAACAAATTTATTGTGAAACTATGAGGACAAATTGGAAAGATAGTGTATATATGAGGATGTAAACTCAAACTAGCTATGTTGGTATTAATTAAGTAAGCCTTGTGTTTATATTAAGCTAATGGTGTAAATGCGAGCTAGGAATTTATTGTTATAACTTTATAAAGGAACGAGTATGGAGTTAGGGGTAATGAGGACATGTTCGAGAAATACTAAGGTAAGTTATGGTTAGAGATTGACGTGGATAATGAGTGTAAGTAATTGGAATATCAATTTCGGGTAGATATCTAAATTATGGTATATTTATGTCGATAAGGTGATATGGGGTAAGATTTATTAACATACAATAATAATTGTTGTGGATAATTTGTTAGGAGGTAATATGGTTATCCGGGTAGAAGGTATGGGGACAATAATTTCGAAAATATGGATATCAATCTGGTAACATAACAATCAATAGGATTGTGATGGGAAATTGACCAGGTTAAGATTTTGGAGTCTATATGTCGGAGTTATAAGTACTTTGTGATTTGTTTTATAAATGACTTGTATACCTTTAAGAACATATGTTGTAGTTGGCTATATTATGGGTCTCGATTGTGGAGGTAAACTTGAATTCGAATAAGTTCTATGTTACTCTTACATATTTTGCGAAATGAAGTCGTTTTAAAAGTTGGAATTATGGATATTGCTAACTAGTTTGGAATATGTACATAATGGACGTGGCATATGATTTCCTCAAATAACTAAGTTGAACGTTGTCATGAAATATAGGTTGAAAGTCGGACGTTTCTTT
Source organism: Beta corolliflora (assembly GCA_947648045.1). Classification (NCBI taxonomy): domain Eukaryota; kingdom Viridiplantae; phylum Streptophyta; class Magnoliopsida; order Caryophyllales; family Amaranthaceae; genus Beta; species Beta corolliflora. The sequence goes on along the minus strand of CANSZD010003089.1, from coordinate 17,045 downwards.
GAGGAACCAAAACTCAAGAGAATTGGTTGTCATGAATTGGGTCTTGTCCAACTTTAGGGAAGCTATATGATTGTGCGCTAGAGTAAGTGCGAGATGGAAATTAAAAGGAAAATTTACGGACGGGGGAACCAAGAAGCGAAAATTGAAACGTCGAGGGAAGTCGAAGTTACACCCGAGTGGCAAGGAGATTTTAAGTGAGGTGGTTTCGGGGAGGAAAAGAAAAACATTGTAAAGCCTTAGTTAATTTGTTGTTTGGGGACTGTGCATTTATGTATCTTCATCACGTTTTTGTTAAACTTCATATGTCTGATAGAGAGCCGAGTTGTTGTGAATGATTATTTAGAGATTGTGTAGTTATGATTGCAAGGGTCAAGGTTGCATGTGGGTTTAATATTTCTCGATTTGGAGTATTATAATGTAATTTTGGAGGATGCCTTGGGCGAGAGAGAGAACTAAGCAAAGATAGTATTATATAACAGGGTGTTGTTGTTAAGCTCATAAGAGCGAGGGAGATGCGTTACAAGAAGATAATGATTACATCACTCAAATAGTATAGAATCATAAGGAAGTAATGGAGGACGGAAAGAACTCCGTAAAGGACAAGTCTCTGAGATGTATTATTCGAGAATTTACGAGCATTGCGATGATATAAGGTGATTGATTTTTAGATATGTTAGGTGGCAGGGACCACGCCTACTTTTAAAACTAAGATGGCCGAGTTAGTAACGTAGTTAGAAGAATCGTGCAAAAAGATTATATTCGACCAATGTTTCTAACGGGGAGATGAATCAATGAAATTATGTGAAGATAATCAGTAGACTAATAAGATGACATTTAGGAATAGGAATTCATAATCTTCAATAAATAATTCATGCGATCAATTAAAAGGAGTTGGGGTGTTGAAGTAGATCTAAGATCAATTAAAATTTTCGGATATGACGTTTAGGATGGGTTATGGTCACTATGAGTTGTGAAAACATCGATCGAGCTTAGTAATGCACCAGTAGCGTTCATAAATACGATGTAGTGATATTTTAAATCTTGTTAGACTAAAATATGACAATTCTTGTAGATGATATTTTGGTATGTTCAAAGAATCAGGAAGTGCGTCTTAAGGAAGTATTAAGGAAAGAATAAAGTTCGAGTGGTCGGAAAATGGCGCGGAAGTTTTTCCAGAAGTTGAAGAAAGGTTAACCAATGCCTAGTTCTAGTTTCGACTTCGGGGACAGAAGGACTTAGAATGTGTCTCGCCATATTTCTCAGGAAAGTTTGGCATGTATATTAATGTAGCATCAGCGAGCGGCAGCCTGAGCCTCTATGTAGTTAAAGCCATGAGAAAATTACTTTGAGCATGATCTGGAATGGAAGTTAAGGAATTACCTTAAAGATTTTCTTAAATTAAATAACTTCAAAGGTGTGTACTGACCATCAAAACTTAAGGTACATCTTTATTTGGAAAGAGATGAAAGTTAGATAGTGAAGGTAGCTAGAATTGCCAAGGATGGTGATGTAGACATTTAGTACCTTGTCGGGAAGACAGAGATGGGGTAGTAGATGCTTTGAACAAAGAGAACCTCAACGAGGAAATGATGCCATCATTTTGGTATCATAGGAGTTATATAAAGAGTAATGCAATTGGAGTTGCATGTAGGTAGGGAAGGAGATCTACAAGGAGAACTAAATGTTTTGTGATAAAAGTATTCCTTTTGAGAAAACTTGAGCTAAGTGCAGTGCAAATTAAGTTTACCAAGGAACTAAGGTCAAAGATAGAGAAAAACGAGATAACAGATTTTCCAAGTATGTTATTATGGAAGCCTACATATGCATAGGAAAATAGATATACCGATAATTCAAAGCTGGAAAAAAAAAAAACAGGATTATGAGGGAGGCGCTTAGCAGCGCGTACTCCGTTCATCATTAAAGGGGCGTGATGATTTAGAATATAAAGAGGCATTCTTGATGGAGAGAGTTGAAGCAAGATGTGCCGCAATATGTCGCATAATACTTAAATTGCCAAGAAGGGAAGTGTGAAGGGAGAAGTAGCATGAGTAAATAGGGTGTTTTATCAAATGTTGAAAGATATGGTGCAAGCTTATGTATTGGAATTTAAGGATTCATGGAGAGGTATATTAGCATGGACGGAATTCTTCTATATCAAAAGCTACCAATCGAGTATAACTTCGTATAAAGCTCTGTGTGGAGATAAAGGTCAAACACTTATTTGTTGGGATGACGTGAGCCTGAAATTCCCATAAGGCCTATAAGATCATGAGACTAAGAAGCGAGTGCGAGAAATTCGAAAAAAAATGTGTGGAGATACTTCAAGTTATAGGTATTTAACCTTTATTCCAATAACTATTATGGTTAATTTACGAATATTTCGAGAAGTGCTTGTCATAATAATGATTGTCACATTTGGTTGTTAATTGCCGATACAAGCGTTATGAGTGTGATTTTAAAGCAATATAAACACCGATATGTTCTATATAGATTGTTTCTTTTTAAGGGACTTAAAGAGAACAAACTTAAGTATTGCGATTTGTTGCACTAAATAGTTACAACCAATCAAATCTGTTAATTGTAACTCATGTTCACCTCTAGATTCTTGGAAGAAGTTGTATGATATTGTTACCTTAAGAAATTTGGGTAAATGTTATAAAAATTTCCGAAACCTTGGGTTATGAGTTTTGGTAATATGAATATGTGTAATTAAGAATTAAGTAATGTTACATTAAGACTCTTGATAAAAAGAAAGGTATTTCAAGGTCGACATTATTTAGCCAAGGAACTAAGAACCAACCATGGAGCAGGAAGAGCAACGTGTGCAAACAAATTAGATACGCGAGATCGATATCCTCAGTATTCTAAGGTAAGATATAAGTTTCGGGACGAAACTTCTTTAAGGGAGGTAGAGTGTAATAGCCTCACTTTTTAAGGCGTTATTATTAAGATAAACGAGATACGTTAACATACTAATCGAGTACTTAATCAATTGCATTTTTGAGGCATCGAAAATTTTGAATAGCCCAATATGAAGTACGTCTCCGTGAATCTAAATATTATATGTTATTATGTGATTATGAATGCAAATTATGAGTTATGATAAGTTATTAACGAATTACGTTAATAAGGATGAGCATTATCATGGAATTTGAGACTTTGAATGTATTGTGTTTGAGATAATCTGTGTTTATGATTTAAGGGTTTGAATGAGCCAAAATATATTTATTAAGTTATAAGACATATTTTAAGGATTTAGTTTAAGTATAATGAAGGATTAGAGCTTAATTACGAGAGGGTTAAGAATTAAGTAAAACTAGAAAATTCCTGGAATCTTCTTAAGTTGTGAAAAGACGATTTTGCCCTCATTACTAAACGAAATCACGAGCTTGCCATTACCCATTCTCTATATATATGGGACTAAGCCCCCTAATTCAGTTTTTGGAGATTCATTTCACAAACAAACACAACAAAGCAAACATTTCTCTCTCCATTCACGCCATTTCGGCGAGATTGCAGCGGCCATTACCAGCCTTGTTTTCTCTTGGCTCCTTGCTCTGAAACTTGCATGCAAATACTTCCCCTAGGTTCATCAAGGTGTTCTTCATACTTGGGCAAGTGTTAGTTTTGAAGTTCTATTCTTGTAACACTAAGAAAAACCAAGCAAGTTAAGGTATGGGTTTGAATTTTAGCATGCATGAGGTATCTTAGTTTGAAACTTAAATTCTTTGGGTTAATTATTAACTTTAAGATGATGAATGTGTTGTCTAAGGACCTAAGAGGTTGCTGGAGTGGTGGTAAAAGTTGCTAAGTAAGATTTGATTCCTAGACACCAAGTTAAGGTACACAAGCTCCACCACCTAAACTCTGTTTCTAGCTTTGATTATGGAAATTGTTTGTGGAATTGTGAATACTTGGATTATGTTTGAATGTGTATAAAAAGTGATTTGCATGTGTTTTCTTATGGAAGATATTGTGTTAAAAAAAGTTTTGCAAGTCAAGTTCCTTAGGACTCTCTCGAATAACCGAATAAGGAGGTGATTATCCATTCTCCGGTGTTATGCTTGCCGTGACCTTCTCTTCTAAATATCTTTCTTTTCCACTCTGTTTTTAGCCTTGGTGTCTCTTGGAAATGGTAGATCATGAAAATTTATTGAATTTAGACCCAAAAATCACTCCATTTGGAGTTGTACATCAAAAGTTATGTTGGCCTAAGTTGCTATGTGCATAGCAAGTTCCCTCAAAAGTTGTCAATCCTTGCTATAACTCGATTGTGTTTTGATCAAAGATCTTGTTGTGGTTAAACTTCCATGATATTCCCTTGGAACATTTATGTCTTGATTATCAAATGAACCTTTGCTTCATTTACCTAATTAAACACGCAACCTCAATTCGTAGAGGAAAATAACACCTAAAAAACTCGACTGTTCGCTTAATTACTTTCGAACTTGTAAACCCTTGTGCCTTTGATCCTTTAAATATTTTTCTATGATGAATACCTACTGTCTTTATATATATTAAGTGTGAAACCTAAACTTTGGCTAAACCCAAGAAGTACAAGTGATCTTTGCATAAGAACCATTGTTCCTTAAACACCAAACCGAAAACCATGGGAATTGATATAAGTGGTGTTGTGTGAGATAATGTCTCCATATATTATGAGCTCTTCTATAATCTTTTATATACTGTCATGTCTTGATAATACCACCTTTATCTACCTCAACCAAATCACATTATTCTTCGAAACTTGATTGTTAAGTTACCTTTCCGAAAACAAGTGGAACTTGACATAGCAAGCTTGTTTTTCTGAACTTGTTTTCATGAGTTAAGTTCGCTCTAGAAGTTGTTGTAATTGATTTCGAATAAGATTTAAGTAAAGTATTTGAGTATGAGAATTTCAAGATAAGTATTGAGCATAAGTATTTCAAGATAAGTATAAATTTTGTTTTATAAGGGGAAGTAGTCACAGCGTAGCGATGATGAACAACACGCATAGAGCGGGTTTGCTCATTATGAGTTGGAGCGGGTATTGCTCCATTATGAAGGGTCATGACCTAGGAAGTCTTGCAAGCGGGAAAATACGAAAGGTAGGGAGACGTCCCTCAAAAGTTTGGAGAGCGGGTTTGCCTCCATTCGTGTTCCTTCCCCGGAGTTATGTTTAAAGTTTGGAGAGCCGGTTTGCCTCCATTCGTGTTCCTTCCCCGAAGTCATGTTAAGCTTTGTAATAAGTTTACGAGTATTGTTGTTCTAAGTATTGAGAATGATATGTGATATTTTGAGAATGATATGTGATATTTTGAGATAATTCTTGAAGAATTTCTCATGTGTATGCAATGTAATTTTTTATGGAAGTTAAAAGAAAGAATCAACGTATTTATGAGCAAGTATAAACGTATTTCCGAACAAGAACGAAAACCATTTCAGTGCATTAACGTATTTCTGAGCAAAAAGGAAAATGAAGCTATGATTGTTATAAGTTTATGTTTGAGTATAAGAAACGACTGAATAGTTTCAGCCACCTTATTATTTTGAAATTGGTGGGACTTGTGTACCGACGTAAGGCGACTTGTTTTGTTCTATGAACCCGTCTCGGTGGGGGCGAGATTCATCCGTTTTGCGGGATTAGAGATAATGACTGAGTTAGCTTATGTGTGCGAATGTGAAGTCGTGATCAATGTGTTTAGCCGCTGCTATGAGACAATCTGTTTTATATAATGTTTCTTGGCAGGTTAAACTCGTATTTTCAATTTGTAATATATGTATTCAACACGTATTGTATTAACTTATTTCTTACAACTTATTTCCATAATAAGCTTGGATACTATGAGAATTCCAAATTTTCCCTAGCGGGGAAGGTGTGGAATCCGTCCTAACAATCCCTTTAATTAGCGACTTAACTTCGTAATTATCGAGATTATGTCTTAATTGAGCCGCTATTTGGAGCGGGTCACATTACGAGACACTTGTTCAAATATTTGCAATTGCTGTTATTCCATATGACACTTATGATAATTTACAAATATTTAAAGTCCTTGATGTTTTCATCTATTTTAGTTCCCCTAAGGATACTAAAAAGTTGGGCTACTGCAGGGTCAAGTTGTGCCGAGGAGCAAAGCAAGAACAAGGTAGCCACTTTTAGTGAACTTGCTACAAAGGTCTCTGGAACGACGATAACTACTGATGAAGCTTTTAAATACCCTGCCACAAAGTTAGCGACTGATAAAACTTCTACCATGACCGCTAAGGTTGAGGAGCCCAACAAAAAACCCAAAATAGCTAATGTAACAATAACTTCTGATTAATGAGGGTGATCAATGTTACCTCGTTGATTTTTGATGTATGTATAACTAATGTACATATTCAATTTAAGCAACCAAATACACATATTAAGATTGTTCATTCGATATTGTCCTCTGTTCATTATTTATTGATCAGTTACATATTCCCAGATTGGAATGACCATATAATTCATGTGATGTTCTTCCCATGCAAAAATGAATATAGCCATTCAAATTTCCAATGAGAATTTTACTAAATATGAAAATTTTTACAAATTTACATTTTCAAAAACAGCTAAAAAAAATGTATATGTTCAATTTAAACAACTAACCACTTAACTAAAACAGCTAAAATAGTAATGAACATAAAGCTAGTTTGTACCAACATTTGAAGATATTCAGTAAACACTAAGCTAAATCACTTCAGACCAAATCTTTATGCCCATCACGGGTCGTTATATATTGTTAGAAATTTATTACAACATTTTGCTGAAGGGATGGTTGCCGAGTTCAGTGACGAATACTTGAGAAGATCTAATGAAACAGATTTAACAAGATTGTTATATGCTGGTGAAGAAAGAGGATTGACGGGTTCTATTAATTGTATGCATTGAATTACCCACTTCAATTTAAAGGATTATATTCGGGAAGAGTGGTAAGCCGATATTGATTATAAAGCAATTGCATCATACGATTTGTGGATATGGTATGCTTCTCTTTAGAACACCAGGTAGGTAGGTACAATGATATTAATAAATCTCCAAAATTAAACGATGTAATTGAAGGTCTTGCATCTCCAGTGAACTATCTTATCAACAACTACCAGTACGACATGGGTTATTACCTAATGATGACCTAACGTGCTTATTTATTTGATTATGATGGAAAACAGAATATATTTCACCTTCCAGACGAGGTAAGATATAAGAAAAACTACTTGTCTGCTGTGAACTCTAGATGGAGGGATTTTAAGGGCAAATTGGTATCTGGTTGGATCACAATGACCAGAGTCAGATCAAAGAATGAGAAGCTAGGTGATACTCCGCCAGATGTACACAAGCACATCAAGATGGAGGATTGGCTTACCTTCAAAGAGGCTATATGACGTCAGATGAGGCTGTAGTAAGTTTATAATCTAATTAACTTGGTTTTATTAATTTAAATTATATTCTACTAACTTAATGTGTTTTTTTTGCAGAAAAAGCGAGAAAAGGCGCTCGCGAGTGCAAAAAAGAACACACATCATCACCATTTAGGTCAAAGGAACTATGGAGATGCTAGAGAGTTGTGGAAGCAGGATAACTTCTATCCACCTAGTTTTGATTCTGGATCGTCATCTAGTTCACCATCCTCCTCGGTGTCCTCTCATATTAACCGGGGTGATGACTGCTGGTGCGCGATGCATAAGAAAGATCCTGTCACTAAACATCGATTTATTCCAGTTGAGGAAACAAAGATTGCAGCTGACAAATACGTATGTATATCACTATAACTTTTACTTTGACATACGAATATGTTTTTTCTATATTAACTACATTATTATTTGTAACTTGCTTTTTGGGCAGTTGGAGTACAAGGAGAAGCAAGCCAAGGGTGAGTTCACTCCGGTACGCAACAAAGACGCCCTTTATATGGCTCTTGGAGAGAAGACAGATCATTCGGGTCGTTGTTATGGTTTTGGAGGCATTAATGTTGGCTATAGGAAGGCTTTTGGCCATCCACCTCCTAGGAACTATTGGAGCTCGAGTCAGGAACAAGAGGAAGCATTCATGCAGAAATTGTCTGAAAGGTGGAGAAATGACATTGCAACGTATATGCAGAATGTGGGGCTTTCACCATCTGCTTCACATCCCACTCAGCTACCTATTCCACCATTTGTTGCACCATCTGCTTCACAGCCCACTTAACTACCTATTCCACCATTTGTTCCATCATCTGTTTCACCATTTCATGAACCATTTGCTTCACCATCTAATGGGCCATCTGCTTCACAGCCCACTCAGCTACGTACTCCACCATCTGGATTTTCCGACACTCAGTCTCCTGGGTTGAAGGTACATATATTTATCATATATATATGTACTTTATACAAATAATTATCATATATACATGTGCTTTATACAAATAATTATCTTACATAATTAGAACTTTACGTTACTGTTAGGACGAGACTCCATGTCGATTGTATTTGATAGATCCAACTAGTGGAAAGACTTGTCTAGTGGCAGATGCACATTCTTATGCTTTTGATGAGACCACTACAGTTCATGGGTCTAGAATGATGAGTGATCATCTTCGAGTGAAAATTCATCTTTATGTAGAGAAGTATGGTCATTTGCCACTACCTGTCCCCGTCCCCACATATCAAATCGACACTACAACTACTGCTTTGGGTACGTGGGTGCAATGGCCAAAAAATTTAGTGCAAATGTTAGGTGATGAGGTAATTGTTCAAATCTTATCCATTTTTGTAAAAATAATAACATTAAATTTAAAAATTAAATAATCTTATGCGCGTTCTCAAAAATAATTATTAGGTTACATTGACACCTAAAAAACAAAAGGGGATTTCGGGGGAGGCTGTTAGATGTCCTAGCTGTCAGCTTTCAGCCGGTTCGGCTACTCGTTATAGTCCAATTGTCGATGATGCATCGTTCTTGGAATCCCTCACTGAAGACTGTAGGGAGTTAGCAGATACGCTTGCCCTTGCCGTCGCAGACGATGATACCGTTGGTGTTACCTTACCGAGCTCCTTATTCCATTATTCAGAAGATGCCACCGTTTATCAGGCCAAGGAGGATATTGCCTAGTTCTTGAAAGGGGAGATGCTTAATATTTCTATTATCCAAGTGTACATGAGGTAACAATAATCAAAGTTATGATTTTTTTTTACATTTGATTGTATGATAGTTGTATTTTGCACATAAAATTTACATTTGCCTATTTTTTTTAGGGCAACGCAGTCTGACTTGGATGGATTTGGGGATGTTGTTCGTGTTTGTTGGATGTGTCCGAGAGTACCAGCGGATGTGCATGCATTGGAGAATGTAACGACTTACATTCAAGTGTGCTTTAGTTTGGATCCGTCCTTGTTGGTGCTAGTATCATCTTCGCACCAATCTTTCAAGAGTAATATTCTATCTTAATAGTTTTACAAATATTGATTGTTGCATGGCATGTGAATGTTTTTAGTAATTATTGTTATTCAATCTTGCAATAGCCGTCATTGGATGCTCCTTGTCATATGTCCCACGCTCGGAATAATTTATGTCTTTGATTCCGCTAGCTTACACAAGGAGCGGAAGTTAAAGATTAAACCGAGCTATGATAGCGTAAGTTGATCGGTTTGATATATTTTAAATGAATTTAAATTATAATATAAAGCAAATAAAGTGTAAATCATTTGATGTTGTGTTATGTAGTGCTTTTAGGAGGTTTCGGATGAGCGGCAACAAAGTTCGTCGGGACAAGCTTCTTTGGAAGCGTGTTGAGGTATAATAGACTTATTTTATTCAATTAAAAGCCTATGTTATTCTCATTATATGATAAATTTCCTCATTTTCTTAAAACTTTTGATAAAGTGCCCACAACAACAAGGAGGCGAGGAGTGCGTTTTTTTTTGTCATGCGTAACATTTTTGACGTACTCACTTTATATTCTCGGTTCGGAGGATTTCGATGAAGTAAGTTTTTGTTAACTTACAATTCATTTCATATTTTATTTAACTATTTGAGGCTAACTTTGGTGAATTATTTTCGGTTTCTCGTTCCTTTACCCTCGATCCTTATACGGAAGATCAAATCAATGAGGTGAAAAATAAGTGGGCAAGATACTTTATTGATAATTGCATTGCGTAGGTTAGTTAATGTTAATTTTCTTTGTTTCTCTATCTTCACAACAAATATAATTTAGTGCAACTTGTACCAACCAACATTATCGTATTGACTTGGATTTCATGATATATATATATATATATATATATATATATATATATATATATATATATATATATATATATATGTATGTATATATATATATATGTATGTATATATATATATATGTATGTATATATATATATATATGTATGTATATATATATATATATACATACATATATATATATATATATGTTGGATTCGCATGATATCTATGTTGGATTGAATCGTATTTATTTCTTGTTGAACTTGGAATTTGGATGATGGATGTTGGAGGAAAATTGGTTGTTAGAGGATGATGGATGTTGGTTGTTGGATGAATTTTGGATGATGGATGAATTTTGGATGATGGATGTTGGTTGTTGGTTGTTTAGGATGATTAGATGATGAATGTTGCATATAATATTGTACAGGTTAATTCCCAATTATAGGGTTTATCCAATTTACAAACGGAGCTCTGCCGAAATTTATACAGAAAATATTGTTGCAGCTGCTGCATTCTGCTTCCTGCATGAGGAGGTTGGATGGAACATATATACGTGCATAATTTTTTTTTATAAAAAAATTCAGTATATTGCTGCGGTTCCTGGCGCAAACCGCATCAATACTTTGTATTTTTCTAATATAAAATACACCTATTGCTTTGCCGGTTTGTGCCAGAGCCAACGCGAGAATATGTATATATTTTTATTAGAAAAATACAACGTATTGCTGCGGTTTTCGGAAAAAACGCAAAGACAATATGGTTATTTTTTATTAAAAAATACAAAGTATTGCTAGCGGTTTGCACCGGAACCGCAAAGAATACGTTGTATTTTTTGAATAAAAAATAACCATATTGCTGCGGTTTTCTCCAGGAACCGCATCAATATCTTGGCCTATTGCTGCGGTCAAAAACCGAGCAATGAATAGTTTAATTACCTATTCTTTGCGCCCTTAATTCTTCGCAGTGCGGCCAAAACCGCCGCAATAGGCCACTTAACGACCGCAACAATAAGCATTTATTCTACTAGTGTGCCCAAATACAAGAAAACAAACGAAAGGATGTGGAATGTGCATTTGGAGTATTACAAGTTCGTTTTGCTATGATTTGTCAATCGACACTAGCTCGTGATAAAGACATGTTAGAAAAAATAATGTTCGATTGCATCATCATACACAACATGATAATTGAAGATGAATGAGATTTGTACTCCCTTCGTATTGATCATCAAAATTATGAGCAAGATCCTCTCCCGTCCTCAAGCCGACGATAAAACGTCGATGAACCTTTTATATATCACAATAGTGATAATTGCATCGCAAATTTGCAAACATTTATGAATAATAGGGCTCAAGTCCCCGATCAAGCTATGCACGAGACACCTCAAACTCGGATCTCGTAGAAAATATTTGGCTTAAATTCGGGCAAACCGGACATCAAGCTAATTAAGACATTATGTTACTTTTTTAATTAAAATATGATGTATCAATCTTTGTTTTAGCAAAGTCGGTAATTGTTAAATGAAATATTATGTTTTAATGTTTGATTAAATGAATTAATTTTCTTGTACTTATTTTTCCTGTTGATATATTTTGAAGAAGGTTTCAATCTTAATTCGATTTATTTCCTAAAAGAAAATTAAGTTCGATTAATATAAATAATTAGTTATAATACGAATAAAATAATAATTAAATTACAACTATTTATCATTAGTATATCTTTAACTAACTAAAAATGATAATATGGTGAGTATGGATAGAATATTAGGAAAGAGAAAATATAGTGAGGTATGTTAAATAGTAGGAGAGAGAATTTAATGACCCGAAAACACAAATTATTAGAATAGGCGTCTCAATTTTAACATAAAATTAGACGAACCCAAGATCGAATTTTTCTAACAAACCCATTTTATTTCACTCTAACCCAACACTATCCTAGTCATCCATTCTCTTCTCTTTCCTTTGTTCGGTGATTCTCGAACTACAACGGAGACAATTTCAAAAATAACCCGAGCCTTACCGAACCGATTAAACTAGTCACTTAATGGATTAAAATAGTCACTGAATGAGTTAAATAATGTCCATGCTTGAATAGATTAAACCTAGCCACGAAATAGATTAAATTGGTCACTAAATAGATTAAACTACCATTATATTAAAAAAGGTGGCGTGTTTTTCTTCTTATCTTGGATTTGGGCCGCGCTAATTTTAAATTAAAAGTAGACGGTCTCTTACAAGACCAACTGCCTCGAAAATTGGTCTAACGATTGAGATTAAAAAAATAGAGATTATTAAGTAAGTTGGATATAAGTGATGTGGAACAGAGATGAAATAAACCCCAAAAGAAGTTCAACCATGGGCTCTTATAGCTTATAGGTCTTTCCTTATTCGGTTTCCTAAAATCACCCCCCCCAAAAAAATCCAGCCGTTTTGCTCTTTTGTTCTCATAACCAATCCCATCCTTCCACGTAGCAATTCCAAAGATGACAGTTGGACCCTCAAATTCCCTCCCCGCCCTATCCAAAATTCCTGAAAATATCGCGTCAAACCACACCACAGTCCACACACACACTTACAGTCACAGAGAGGAGAGAGAAAACTTCCGCTCCCAACTTATCCATGGCCGCATCACTATACCACTCACCTTCAACGCCATTGAACACACATTAAACTTCCTTCCTTCAAACACCACAAAAATAATGGAGTATTACTGTCTCGGAGCTTCGAAATGCGCGTCAATGGCGGTTTCGCCTGCTCTTAATCTCGATCATTTGAAGAATAAGGATACAAATTCAACGAAATTTTCATGCGTTTTGCTTTTGGAGGTCGAATTTACCTTTCTCTGTAGATTGTAGTAGTCGTAAGAGTGCAAGTATTAAGTGTAGGAGTGCGAATAGTACCGATAACAGTTGCGTCGTTGCCAGAGAAGATTTCGCTAACGACGAAGATTTCATTAAAGCTGGAGGTTCTGAGCTTCTTTATGTTCAAATGCAACAGGGAGAAAGCTATGGATTATCAGTCCAAAATTGCTGACAAGGTTTTCTTTTTAAAATATTTTTTTTGATTTTTTTTTTTTTGCATTTTTACATGGAATTGATGTCGTTTCGTAAGGAGCGAGTTTACATAAGAATGTATGATGGTGTGTAAGTTGTGTGAGAAAATTGGAAATCAGTTTTAGAACCAAATGAATTAGGTGTTTGTATGATATAATAGAGGTACTTAATTTGCCAATTACTGGATTTCCAATTTTCTCTAATTTGCTAATAGACAAACACCTAATTCATTTGGTTATATTTTTATACATTTGCGAATGTTGAATCCGGATTGAGGGAGTTGTAGATTAGATAGCGAGGTTTATAAACAAGTGCACTTAGATGTGATTTCCCTCCTTTTTCTGTTATATATAGGTGGTATGTGAAATTTCTGTTTCTAGCTTCTTTAAGTTTAGGTGAGATTGTTGTTGACTTGTTGTTTTAAGATGTTACAACGCACTTCGAAATGGCGTTTTCTTGAACTTTTTTGAGGTCATTTTTTGCAGCTTCCTCAAATATCAGATGGAGGTGAATTGCTGGATATGGTGGTCATTGGTTGTGGTCCAGCTGGTTTAGCTTTGGCGGCAGAATCAGCTAAACTAGGACTAAAAGTTGGCCTTGTTGGTCCTGATCTTCCTTTTACGAATAACTATGGTGTTTGGGAAGATGAATTTAAAGGTACTACTTCCAACTAAACCTGTAGACGCTGTCATGACTTGAGTCTTCTGTCTATATGCTACATGCTAAAGAGCTTCTTGATACTGTTGCATAGAAGTAGAAATTAGTTTTGTTGTCCATATGCTCACTCATTTTGGTGGTCCGATGACACAAAATGCAATTACAATACTTCCTCCGTTTTTTTATTACTCGTAATGTTTCCCCTTTGCACAAGGACCAAGGGGAGGAGAGAGGTTAGAGAGATATAAAAAAACCCTATGTGCTAGGAGAGAGAAAGAGAGAATGTATTGCCGAAAATAGAAACATCAAGTAATAGAGAATTGCCAAAAATGGAAAACGTTGCGAGTGAAAAAAGACAGAGGAAGTATTAGACTAGTCATCATGTCTCATTTTTGTCGTGGCTTACAATTGGTTGTTTCATATGGCTTTCTGTATATGCAGCGTTGAGACTTGCTTGTTACTCCTTTCGGAAATTTAATTTTGTCTTGCCAATATTATTACTGGTAAAAGATGTGCTTATAGCCAAATGTATGGTCGGTTGGGAATGGGATCTGTAACTATAAATCCTATTTCAGCATTGGGACTTGAAGGCTGTATCGAGCATGTTTGGCGAGATACCATTGTATATATTGATGATGACAATCCTATATCTATTGGTCGATCTTATGGAAAAGTGAGCCGGCATTTACTACACCAGGAGCTAGTGCAGAGGTAAAACTGCCTCCGGTCATTTCATTTTCTGCTTCTTGGTCTTCAGAATTTGTTGTCTGATATTGTTTGCAAGTTTTATGTTAGTTATGTAATTTATATTAATTTTGTTTAGGTGTTTGGAGTCAGGTGTCTCTTATTTGAATGCAAAAGTGGAAAATATTATGGAAGGACATGATGGGCGTAGTCTTGTTGCTTGCGGCGTTGATATCACCATTCCCTGCAGGTGCATATCTTTCTAATTTTGTTTATTTGTCGTGGTATGTTCATACTGATTAACACTATGATCCAGGCTTGTAACTGTTGCATCCTGGAGCAGCTTCAGGGGAAACTTCTAGAGTATGAAGTGGGTGGTCCAAGGGTTTGTGTTCAAACAGCTTATGGTGTGGAAGTGGAGGTATGTTTATATATACATATACTTCTCCTTTTCTTTTTATACTTGCATCATTTCCCTTTTATGGAACTTGCATAATACTTGCATCATTACCTAAATTGACAATGGGTTCTCTCTTTCTCTCTCCTATCACATGGATTCACTTTTTATCGCTCTCTGTCTCCTCTTCACATGGGCTCCTAAGAATTAAGATACCGTGCCCTAGTTAGATGATGAAAGTATAACAAAATAGAGGGAAGTATATAGTTCGATACATTGAAGATGCGGTATATAACTTGATATATTGAAGATGCAGTTATTGATCATAAGGATCTAATTTTGGTTATCTCCGCATATTCTATCTCTATCTATGCTTGTATGGTGGTGCTATTAATTATTCTTTCTTCACTTCCTTTCTCTAGGATTCTTTTATTTCTTATTTTTGGGATGAACCAAGTATTTAAACTACATTTCTGAGCTGCAAGGGGAGAAAATGGTAAATCTGGTTTTCTGCTGCTAGTTCTAAGTGATACTGATTTGGTGTATCGGCAATTTTAAGCTGTGGACTATCTTGACTATGCAAGTTTGAACCATAAGAAGGAAAAGAAACAGTGAAATAAAATTCCTTCACACATGCATATTATATACAGTATTTAATTCAATTAGGTTATTCTCGAAAGGAACTAAACTGGGAAATTTCTTTGCAAAATAATGCTATTTCCGAAACTTTTCAGAACATTTCCCCCAATCTCAGAAATACAATTAGCTGAGTATGAACAAAAGGGCAGTGGACATATGACCTTTCTTTAGTTTTTCTTCTTTCTGTGTAAGATTGCTATTCTTCAATAATCTGGCCAAGACACCTGTGAGTTATGGCTGTTGCATTTGGGTTTCAAATGAATGTTTATTAGTGACAATGGGGAAAGGGCTGAAAGTAAAAGTCGGCATAATATTGTTGTTGATTTTTCAGTCAGGGGCTTTTATACTTTGGCAATCTACATATAAGTGTTCAGATTCTGGTTCCGAAAGTTAACAATGAGATAGTATATTCTTTTCTATCTCTTTTCAATTGTTACAATTTGACTTTAACACATGTTAATGCACAACTTTGCCGCCAATATTCTTAATTATCTATTAGCTAAAATTACAAAAAGTTGATATTTTGATAATATACATTGAGAATTGAGACAAATCCAACATCTTATGTACTGTAATTTGTATTAGTACACTAGTAAAAGATATGGTCAAAGTAGGTTAGGTGAATAGCATTAGTCAAACTGTACCAATTAAAAAGGGATGAAGGAGTATTACATAAGTAATCTCTTTATAATCTCAGGGGGAAAGCAGTCCTATGATCCCAACCTGATGGTGTTCATGGACTATAGAGACTATGCTAAAGATAGCTTGAATCTTCTAGAGGCAAAGTATCCAACATTCTTGTATGCAATGCCAATGTCCCCACGAGAATCTTCGAGGTGAGCCATTTGTTTTGATGTATAATGTTCATTATTCTTTCTTCTTGAAAGTTGTCCAATATATAACTAATTACAGGAGACTTGCTTGGCTTTGTAGATTTAATGCCCTTTGATCTGTCAAGAAAAAGCTTATGGCTAGATTACAAACTATGGGTGTTCGTGATCTCTCAAAATATATGAAGAGGTACTTATTAAGTCGATCATTACCCCAGCAGTAAACTGGTCTCTTTTCCTTTTGGAATGGTAAAAATTGGCTCCCACAACCCCTCCCCTGCCCAGGGGAAAAACCTGGTTTTAAAAAGAGATTGTAAAATGACGTTGACTACAAAATATAGCAGAACTTAATGATAGTTGATGGGAGGCAAAGGCTAAAATGGGGCTCATTGGTTCAATAGACTTTGAATTACAATCACTTCCCCATGATGTCTAAAATTTCATGATATTCTATCTGGAACTAACTCAAGGAAGATTAGGGCTAGGAGAGTGGAGTAATGTTTACTTTAATAAGGAGGGCGACTGCTTTTTCAAGGACATATCAGTGGCAATGAAGATATACTTTGGAACGGGTGTACTAGCAATTATGTG
>CANSZD010003088.1:152500-155943 GCA_947648045.1 Beta corolliflora | reverse complement strand
CCCTAAACCCTAAACCCTAAAACCCTCCTAAACCCTAAACCCTAAACCCTAAACCCTAAACCCTAAACCCTAAACCCCAAACCCTAAACCCTAAACCCTAAACCCTAAACCCTAAACCCTAAACCCTAAACCCTAAACCCTAAACCCTAAACCCTAAACCCTAAACCCTAAACCCTAAACCCTAAACCCTAAACCCTAAACCCTAAACCCTAAACCCTAAACCCTAAACCCTAAACCCTAAACCCTAAACCCTAAACCCTAAACCCTAAACCCTAAACCCTAAACCCTAAACCCTAAACCCTAAACCCTAAACCCTAAACCCTAAACCCTAAACCCTAAACCCTAAACCCTAAACCCTAAACCCTAAACCCTAAACCCTAAACCCTAAACCCTAAACCCTAAACCCTAAACCCTAAACCCTAAACCCTAAACCCTAAACCCTAAACCCTAAACCCTAAACCCTAAACCCTAAACCCTAAACCCTAAACCCTAAACCCTAAACCCTAAACCCTAAACCCTAAACCCTAAACCCTAAACCCTAAACCCTAAACCCTAAACCCTAAACCCTAAACCCTAAACCCTAAACCCTAAACCCTAAACCCTAAACCCTAAACCCTAAACCCTAAACCCTAAACCCTAAACCCTAAACCCTAAACCCTAAACCCTAAACCCTAAACCCTAAACCCTAAACCCTAAACCCTAAACCCTAAACCCTAAACCCTAAACCCTAAACCCTAAACCCTAAACCCTAAACCCTAAACCCTAAACCCTAAACCCTAAACCCTAAACCCTAAACCCTAAACCCTAAACCCTAAACCCTAAACCCTAAACCCTAAACCCTAAACCCTAAACCCTAAACCCTAAACCCTAAACCCTAAACCCTAAACCCTAAACCCTAAACCCTAAACCCTAAACCCTAAACCCTAAACCCTAAACCCTAAACCCTAAACCCTAAACCCTAAACCCTAAACCCTAAACCCTAAACCCTAAACCCTAAACCCTAAACCCTAAACCCTAAACCCTAAACCCTAAACCCTAAACCCTAAACCCTAAACCCTAAACCCTAAACCCTAAACCCTAAACCCTAAACCCTAAACCCTAAACCCTAAACCCTAAACCCTAAACCCTAAACCCTAAACCCTAAACCCTAAACCCTAAACCCTAAACCCTAAACCCTAAACCCTAAACCCTAAACCCTAAACCCTAAACCCTAAACCCTAAACCCTAAACCCTAAACCCTAAACCCTAAACCCTAAACCCTAAACCCTAAACCCTAAACCCTAAACCCTAAACCCTAAACCCTAAACCCTAAACCCTAAACCCTAAACCCTAAACCCTAAACCCTAAACCCTAAACCCTAAACCCTAAACCCTAAACCCTAAACCCTAAACCCTAAACCCTAAACCCTAAACCCTAAACCCTAAACCCTAAACCCTAAACCCTAAACCCTAAACCCTAAACCCTAAACCCTAAACCCTAAACCCTAAACCCTAAACCCTAAACCCTAAACCCTAAACCCTAAACCCTAAACCCTAAACCCTAAACCCTAAACCCTAAACCCTAAACCCTAAACCCTAAACCCTAAACCCTAAACCCTAAACCCTAAACCCTAAACCCTAAACCCTAAACCCTAAACCCTAAACCCTAAACCCTAAACCCTAAACCCTAAACCCTAAACCCTAAACCCTAAACCCTAAACCCTAAACCCTAAACCCTAAACCCTAAACCCTAAACCCTAAACCCTAAACCCTAAACCCTAAACCCTAAACCCTAAACCCTAAACCCTAAACCCTAAACCCTAAACCCTAAACCCTAAACCCTAAACCCTAAACCCTAAACCCTAAACCCTAAACCCTAAACCCTAAACCCTAAACCCTAAACCCTAAACCCTAAACCCTAAACCCTAAACCCTAAACCCTAAACCCTAAACCCTAAACCCTAAACCCTAAACCCTAAACCCTAAACCCTAAACCCTAAACCCTAAACCCTAAACCCTAAACCCTAAACCCTAAACCCTAAACCCTAAACCCTAAACCCTAAACCCTAAACCCTAAACCCTAAACCCTAAACCCTAAACCCTAAACCCTAAACCCTAAACCCTAAACCCTAAACCCTAAACCCTAAACCCTAAACCCTAAACCCTAAACCCTAAACCCTAAACCCTAAACCCTAAACCCTAAACCCTAAACCCTAAACCCTAAACCCTAAACCCTAAACCCTAAACCCTAAACCCTAAACCCTAAACCCTAAACCCTAAACCCTAAACCCTAAACCCTAAACCCTAAACCCTAAACCCTAAACCCTAAACCCTAAACCCTAAACCCTAAACCCTAAACCCTAAACCCTAAACCCTAAACCCTAAACCCTAAACCCTAAACCCTAAACCCTAAACCCTAAACCCTAAACCCTAAACCCTAAACCCTAAACCCTAAACCCTAAACCCTAAACCCTAAACCCTAAACCCTAAACCCTAAACCCTAAACCCTAAACCCTAAACCCTAAACCCTAAACCCTAAACCCTAAACCCTAAACCCTAAACCCTAAACCCTAAACCCTAAACCCTAAACCCTAAACCCTAAACCCTAAACCCTAAACCCTAAACCCTAAACCCTAAACCCTAAACCCTAAACCCTAAACCCTAAACCCTAAACCCTAAACCCTAAACCCTAAACCCTAAACCCTAAACCCTAAACCCTAAACCCTAAACCCTAAACCCTAAACCCTAAACCCTAAACCCTAAACCCTAAACCCTAAACCCTAAACCCTAAACCCTAAACCCTAAACCCTAAACCCTAAACCCTAAACCCTAAACCCTAAACCCTAAACCCTAAACCCTAAACCCTAAACCCTAAACCCTAAACCCTAAACCCTAAACCCTAAACCCTAAACCCTAAACCCTAAACCCTAAACCCTAAACCCTAAACCCTAAACCCTAAACCCTAAACCCTAAACCCTAAACCCTAAACCCTAAACCCTAAACCCTAAACCCTAAACCCTAAACCCTAAACCCTAAACCCTAAACCCTAAACCCTAAACCCTAAACCCTAAACCCTAAACCCTAAACCCTAAACCCTAAACCCTAAACCCTAAACCCTAAACCCTAAACCCTAAACCCTAAACCCTAAACCCTAAACCCTAAACCCTAAACCCTAAACCCTAAACCCTAAACCCTAAACCCTAAACCCTAAACCCTAAACCCTAAACCCTAAACCCTAAACCCTAAACCCTAAACCCTAAACCCTAAACCCTAAACCCTAAACCCTAAACCCTAAACCCTAAACCCTAAACCCTAAACCCTAAACCCTAAACCCTAAACCCTAAACCCTAAACCCTAAACCCTAAACCCTAAACCCTAAACCCTAAACCCTAAACCCTAAACCCTAAACCCTAAACCCTAAACCCTAAACCCTAAACCCTAAACCCTAAACCCTAAACCCTAAACC
>CANSZD010003088.1:142500-145000 GCA_947648045.1 Beta corolliflora | reverse complement strand
TAAACCCTAAACCCTAAACCCTAAACCCTAAACCCTAAACCCTAAACCCTAAACCCTAAACCCTAAACCCTAAACCCTAAACCCTAAACCCTAAACCCTAAACCCTAAACCCTAAACCCTAAACCCTAAACCCTAAACCCTAAACCCTAAACCCTAAACCCTAAACCCTAAACCCTAAACCCTAAACCCTAAACCCTAAACCCTAAACCCTAAACCCTAAACCCTAAACCCTAAACCCTAAACCCTAAACCCTAAACCCTAAACCCTAAACCCTAAACCCTAAACCCTAAACCCTAAACCCTAAACCCTAAACCCTAAACCCTAAACCCTAAACCCTAAACCCTAAACCCTAAACCCTAAACCCTAAACCCTAAACCCTAAACCCTAAACCCTAAACCCTAAACCCTAAACCCTAAACCCTAAACCCTAAACCCTAAACCCCCTAAACCCTAAACCCTAAACCCTAAACCCTAAACCCTAAACCCTAAACCCTAAACCCTAAACCCTAAACCCTAAACCCTAAACCCTAAACCCTAAACCCTAAACCCTAAACCCTAAACCCTAAACCCTAAACCCTAAACCCTAAACCCTAAACCCTAAACCCTAAACCCTAAACCCTAAACCCTAAACCCTAAACCCTAAACCCTAAACCCTAAACCCTAAACCCTAAACCCTAAACCCTAAACCCTAAACCCTAAACCCTAAACCCTAAACCCTAAACCCTAAACCCTAAACCCTAAACCCTAAACCCTAAACCCTAAACCCTAAACCCTAAACCCTAAACCCTAAACCCTAAACCCTAAACCCTAAACCCTAAACCCTAAACCCTAAACCCTAAACCCTAAACCCTAAACCCTAAACCCTAAACCCTAAACCCTAAACCCTAAACCCTAAACCCTAAACCCTAAACCCTAAACCCTAAACCCTAAACCCTAAACCCTAAACCCTAAACCCTAAACCCTAAACCCTAAACCCTAAACCCTAAACCCTAAACCCTAAACCCTAAACCCTAAACCCTAAACCCTAAACCCTAAACCCTAAACCCTAAACCCTAAACCCTAAACCCTAAACCCTAAACCCTAAACCCTAAACCCTAAACCCTAAACCCTAAACCCTAAACCCTAAACCCTAAACCCTAAACCCTAAACCCTAAACCCTAAACCCTAAACCCTAAACCCTAAACCCTAAACCCTAAACCCTAAACCCTAAACCCTAAACCCTAAACCCTAAACCCTAAACCCTAAACCCTAAACCCTAAACCCTAAACCCTAAACCCTAAACCCTAAACCCTAAACCCTAAACCCTAAACCCTAAACCCTAAACCCTAAACCCTAAACCCTAAACCCTAAACCCTAAACCCTAAACCCTAAACCCTAAACCCTAAACCCTAAACCCTAAACCCTAAACCCTAAACCCTAAACCCTAAACCCTAAACCCTAAACCCTAAACCCTAAACCCTAAACCCTAAACCCTAAACCCTAAACCCTAAACCCTAAACCCTAAACCCTAAACCCTAAACCCTAAACCCTAAACCCTAAACCCTAAACCCTAAACCCTAAACCCTAAACCCTAAACCCTAAACCCTAAACCCTAAACCCTAAACCCTAAACCCTAAACCCTAAACCCTAAACCCTAAACCCTAAACCCTAAACCCTAAACCCTAAACCCTAAACCCTAAACCCTAAACCCTAAACCCTAAACCCTAAACCCTAAACCCTAAACCCTAAACCCTAAACCCTAAACCCTAAACCCTAAACCCTAAACCCTAAACCCTAAACCCTAAACCCTAAACCCTAAACCCTAAACCCTAAACCCTAAACCCTAAACCCTAAACCCTAAACCCTAAACCCTAAACCCTAAACCCTAAACCCTAAACCCTAAACCCTAAACCCTAAACCCTAAACCCTAAACCCTAAACCCTAAACCCTAAACCCTAAACCCTAAACCCTAAACCCTAAACCCTAAACCCTAAACCCTAAACCCTAAACCCTAAACCCTAAACCCTAAACCCTAAACCCTAAACCCTAAACCCTAAACCCTAAACCCTAAACCCTAAACCCTAAACCCTAAACCCTAAACCCTAAACCCTAAACCCTAAACCCTAAACCCTAAACCCTAAACCCTAAACCCTAAACCCTAAACCCTAAACCCTAAACCCTAAACCCTAAACCCTAAACCCTAAACCCTAAACCCTAAACCCTAAACCCTAAACCCTAAACCCTAAACCCTAAACCCTAAACCCTAAACCCTAAACCCTAAACCCTAAACCCTAAACCCTAAACCCTAAACCCTAAACCCTAAACCCTAAACCCTAAACCCTAAACCCTAAACCCTAAACCCTAAACCCTAAACCCTAAACCCTAAACCCTAAACCCTAAACCCTAAACCCTAAACCCTAAACCCTAAACCCTAAACCCTAAACCCTAAACCCTAAACCCTAAACCCTAAACCCTAAACCCTAAACCCTAAACCCTAAACCCTAAACCCTAAACCCTAAACC
>CANSZD010003088.1:0-140000 GCA_947648045.1 Beta corolliflora | reverse complement strand
CAAAAATAGAAAAAGCAACATTTTGTAGATTAAAAAGAAACAGACCAAAAAGGAAAGTGTGTAGATTAATTTGAAACGGATGTAGTATAACTTCACTAACCAACCTACAGTAAGTCACTAACTCAATTGTTGTCTCAAACTTGCCACTCTTAGTTAGAATATTATGCAAAAAGATTACACTAAAATACAAAATTGCTTCAAACAAGACACAACATGTTTTGCTATAAGCTTCTTCGCATTTATATTTCAGTTAATGACTCTTTGAAGACACAACATGTTAACCACATTTATGGCCAACACCACACACCCAGAACCCGACTTCAAAAAATTACAATAGGCCAAAGGAGAATACATAATATCCTTCATGCTAAGATAATGAAAAAGTGAATAGGCAATGTGCAGTGATTAGATTTTTGGATCTAACATTCACCATTTCAAATGCTGCTAGAGTGCTAGTATTAGGAATTTACTTACACTGTCAATCTCGAGCTAGCTGGCTGTACACATGGTCTGAGACAACAAGCCCGTCTAGCTCAGTTGGTAGAGCGCAATTTGCTAATCATTTCCTCAGCATTTCACACCCCTTTCGTAAAACTCTCCTGAGAATTACCCCAAATATGAATTAACTTTTCCATTAACAGCAACAAAATCAGTAAAATTAAAGAACAAAAGCTACTGTTCTTGCAATAGTTGATGGAAAGTAAGAAGAAAAAATCAGCAAATATATTAATGCAATACCTGATCAACAGATGAATGGGAGGCCAATTCGTGAAACTTACGAGCTTCTTCGAAGAGAGATGGTAACGTCATCTCCGACATCTTCAACTCCCCCGTGTCTGAATTTTAAGAGAGAGAAAGCGCGCGAAAATTACGTCAAGAACGTAATGGGAGCAGGGTTATGGTCGAAGAACGCCAGCAGCGCTGGTTCACGGCGTTAGCTTCGATGGTTTTCAGTGGGGAAGGACAAAGAGCAGGACAAGAACATACCAAGAGCAACACCAACTCGCCTGAGCATCAGCACCAACAAGGATAGCCCACCGTGGCAGCGAGACCATAAAATCTGAAGCAAACGCTGCAGCTCAGAGGCAGAGAGATGAAGTTTAGGTGGGCAGGGGAGAGCAAAAGGATTCTAGGTGAGAATGATAATAGAGGAGAGAGAGTGAAAATTATGATAGAGAGAGTTTATAGGAGATTGGCGAGCCGAAGATTGTGGACCAATCACATAAGAGTGCACGGATGGACCATAAGGGCCGTTGGATTACAGCTTTCCACTTCTTCATACATCTCGCCCAAAAATGAAACTTCTCGTTGATGATGTAAACGTTCGCAAATCTCTCATGACATCATTACAATATGCAGCAAATAGTTGAGGAGACGTGCAGTGTATTAATCAGAAGAGATGATACTGTTATGACATCATCATGGGTTATATACTCCGTAATCTCTACTTGGGAGTTGGGAATGCTTGCTGAGTTGCTGACCAGCTATGAGCCTATATGACATCCACTCATAATTACTTAGTAGGAGATTGTATTGGTTGTGTTGTCTCCTACTCCCTCAATTCATTTTTCTACTACTTACATGATATTTGAGGTAGAATTTAAATATCTTTTTGGTCTTTAATTTACGTTGCTTTTATAGAATATTTTAGGAGACAATTGCATATGTGGTGGATATTATACTAATTTCTAAGAGATTGTAGAAATTAGAGGTTAAAAAATTACACAATAGATTAAAAAACGGAAAATATGAATACTTTTATGTGGACTATGGCTACCAATAAAAAAATATATACCGAGTAAAATAAAAATAATGTATGAAAAATATAAAAAGTAAATAGAGACGCAAGGAGCTTTTATTATATCGTGATGAAATTTTTTAAGAATTTCATATTATGATAGTAATTTTTATAGATTAATTATCTAATGCAAGAAAAATATCGTTCATCATAATATATTATACGGTTTTTTCACCAGGTATTCCTGAAGTTTTACGAAATTCATGAGGTACCCTTACGGTTTCAAAAATTCATCTGATACCCTTTAAGTTTGCATATAATGTACCAAACATCCTCAATAACTTACTGGTGTTGATTATGTTAACTTAAATGACCCAAAATCAGTTGACCTCTATCCTAATTCCCCTAATATTTCATATTATGCTCAATAAAGTATTTTAAAAGCAAACAAATTTTTCTAATAGGTACTTTGGTCATTAATAAAACTATTTTGACCGCATGAAAAAAGGGGATTTATATCACTATAAAAGGATATTTTTGGCATAATGTGGCTTAATATGCGAATTAGGTTAGGGTTCAAGTGATTTCAAGTCATTTAAGTTAACATAATAAACACCAATAAATTCTTGAGGGTGTCTAGTACATTATATGCAAACTTAAGGGGTACTCGATGAATTTTAAAAAACTTGAGGGTCGTTTAGAATCGTTCTCCGTCCTGACACAGTATACTTTGACTATCGGTTTCCTGAACCTCAGTCAAAGTGGGGGCTTCTGTAAACACATAATCGTGTCTCCCCATTTAGTACCCTATGATGACCAATACCCCGCTCTAATTGGTCCGGATCGAAGAAAGAATAAAGAATGAGTCTAAGATAAAATGTTTTAAGCCCAAAATCATTTTCTAACTCTAGCTTTTTAAAAAAAGCCCATCTTCGAAAACCTTTTAAAAGTAGTTTTTATGAAAGCCCAATTTTTAAAACCCCTTTTCTAGCCCAATTTAATTAATAGAATTAATGAATTATATTAATTAGTTTTGTTAATAAAAATATCTTTTTATAAAAAATCATCTTTTTCCAAAGTGTTTTCAAATATTTGTATCTAACTACTTTATAAAAATATTTTAAGAAACCCAATTGTTTTCGAAAACCTATCGCTTCTCAACTATCTAAACCTATATATATCATCCCTACTCTCTTCATATTTTCTCACGGCATAAAACAATTTACACGGCCAAACAATTCACACCTCCTCATTGTACAAGTCTTTTTGTTTCATTAATTATTACTATTCTAAATTCGTCATAGTATGGGATTATTTAGGCTACAAAATCAAACCAGATTCTTGAACAAGATTTGATAAATGCTAGTCAACAAAATTAAAGTCAGTCTTCAATTGCTTAAAGTCAGTTGTCGGCCAGTGGTATTCTGGGTACATATTGCCATTGCAATATTCCACGTGGCAACCTGGCTAACAAAAGGGAGGTTCACTAAAAAGAACCTCCTCTGGATGATCTGTAACTTCCACATATACTTCTGATATCATTCGTGCCAAGTCTTCCCATTCTTCGCAACTGGAAAAATCAATCTCCCCTAATTGAACAGGATCACTGCAAGAATCTTCACAATACAAGATTTTCACCATACACCCAACATTTCCACCCTCATCATCATCATCATCATCATCACCGTCAACATCATCATCATCATCATCATCATCACCACCACCACCAGTTCCATCATCACCATTATAATATTCGTCAGGATTTACACATATTCTCTTTTGCAGAAAGCTAGATGAGATTTTGTAAAAGCACCAAATTGGCAAATCTTTTGCTACTAAAACCAACAGGTTAAGAGTGTTGTTTCTATTATCATTATCACCATACCCAGAAGGATGAATAAGTGGTGACTCTTGAGTAGTACATGAAAGAGACATTGTCTGAAATCAGTCAAGAAATGATCAAAAACTGATGATTTAGAGTGTCGGATTGAGATTGTAGCACTGATAGAAGGATAGATGAGAATTTAGGGTTCAAGAACAATGTTTTGGAAGAATTAAGAAAGTAAAGAATTATTTGAAGAAGGATGATTTTGAGTGTCAGATCGAGATTGTAGCACTGATTGGAGGATAGATGAGAATTTAGGGTTCAAGAACATTGTTTTTGAAGAATTAAGAAAGTAAAGAATTCTTTCAAGAAGTATGATTTTGAGTGTCAGATTGAGATTGTAGCACTGATAGGAGGATAGATGAGAATTTATTATTAATGAGAATGAAGTAAAGAAGAAAAGAAATTAGTCAAGATCAAGCTTCTGGAGGTCTGCTGTTAGATTGAGATTATTGCATTGCTAGGAGATAGATGACTTGGCAGTCATATAATAACTAACTCTGAGGTTAATGTGAGTTTTACTATAGTGAGAGCAGCCTATCATAAGAATAATGCAGCAGCATATGCTTAACAACCTGTGAGGATGTGATCCTGAGAATTACAAGATGGAAATCCAACCACTACACCAAGCAACACGCTTGATTAAAAACTACTAGCCTATTGTGCACGTGATGCATGCAAAATCGTATTAAAAGGCTAGTAGTTTTTAATCAAGCGATTAAAAAATACCTGTTTGTCAAAGAAATTCCAGCGCAGAAAGTGGATAGTGACGATTTGATATCGCATTAGTGAGTATTTCTGTTAATCAAAGCAGTTGACCGTTGGTGTGGATCATTTCCAGAGAGAAGATAGATGGGAACTGAACCAACCAGACAACAAATACCATGAAGAAACTAACATAACCACTATGTATGTTAGGTAATCACCTAATTAGATTAGGATATTACCAAAACTTTTAGGTCATTACCTAAATAATTTTAGGGTACTACCTAAAATAATAATTGTCTTGGGCAATGGCCTCAAATCATGTGACAATAGCATATATGATGAGGGAATTATATGGTTAAGATGTGGGTTATTGATAACCTAATCCATGAGATTTTATGTGGTTTAAATGATAAGATTGCATCGGGCTAAAACGTTGTATTTTTTCCTTTTTATTTTGCTTTCAAATGATTGAATTGTTGCTGGAATGTAAGAGGCATCAATACAATCAAGAAACAGAATGATGTGAAAAGATATATTCACAGCATGTCTGTTGGTATTGTTGCTCTCTTAGAAACAAAAGTCAAGATTTCAACAATACCAACAGACATGCTGTGAATATATCTTTTGCAATGTCTGAGTGTTATTTCGGAGATTTCTAAGAATCAAACTAAGGTCGCCTCTTCTAATTCCCAAATAGACTTAGGGTTCTTGTGCATTGATTTCTAGACGGTAGAAGTTCATTCTAATGCCATTTTTCTAAAGATTTCAACAATTTTTTAAAATCTCAATGTTCAGTGACCCCCGGTACACGCTTGTGAGGCAATTTTAATGATTATTTAAAACCAATCTACAAAGGAAAAACAGAACCTTTGGAAGGCTTTCGCTTCCACTAATGGCGGCCCTTGCGGTCAAAATGTTCTTTAAAGTGCTCTTTTGTGAGAAATCAAACATTTTTCAAAAATCCTCCGAGTTAGTGAACCGGGGTACACAGTGTTATTTCGAAGATTTCCAAAAAATCAAACTAAGGATGCCTCTTCTGGTCCCCGAGTAGACTTAGGGTTCCTGTGCATTGATTTCTAGACAGTCAAAGTTCATTCCGACGCCATTTTTCTAAAGTTTTCAGTAATTCTTTAAAATCTCTATGTTCACTGACCGAGGTACACGCGTGTGAGGCATTTTTAGTGATTATTTAAAACCATCCTAAAAAGGCAACAGATTACCTTTGGAAGACTTTGGCTTTCACTATTTGGGGCCCTTTTGGTAAAATGTGCTTTACAGTGCCATTTTCTGAGAAATCAAACGTATTTCAAAAATCCTCCAAGTTAGTGAACCGGGGTACATGCATGAGTGTTATTTCGGAGATTTCGTAAAATATAAATAAGGACGCCTCTTCTGGTCCCCAAGTAGACTTAGGGTTCATGTGCTTTGATTTCTAGACGGTAGAAGTTCATTCTGACGCCATTTTTCTAAAGATTTCAACAATTCTTTAAAATCTCAATGTTTAGTGACCCCCGGTACACGCCTGTGAGGCATTTTTAGTGATTATTTAAAACCATACTAAAAAGGCAAAACAGAACCTTTGCAAGGCTTTCACTTCCACTATTGGGGGCCCTTGTGATCAAATGTGCTTTACAATGCTATTTTGTGAGAAATCAAACAAATTTTAAAAAATCCTCCGAGTTAGTGAACCGGGGTACACACCTGATTGTTATTTCGGAGATTTCATAAAATAAAACTAAGGATGCGTCTTCTGGTCCCCGAGTAGACTCAGGGTTCCTGTGCATTGATTTCTAGACGATCGAAGTTCATTCCGATGCCATTTTTCTAAAGATTTCAACAATTCTTTAAAATCTCTATGTTCGGTGACCCCCGTTACACGCCTGTGAGGCATTGTTCGTGATTACTTAAAACCATCCTAAAAAGGCAACACAAAACCTTTGGAAGACTTTGGCTTTCACTATTTGCAGCGCTTTGGGTCAAATGTGCTTTACAGTGCCATATTCTGAGAAATCAAACATATTTTTAAATATCCTCGGAGTCAGTTAACGAGGGTACACGCCTGAGTGTTATTTCGGGGATTTCTTAAAATCAAACTAAGGACGCCTCTTCTAGTCCCCAAGTAGACTTAGGGTTCCTATGCATTGATTTCTAGACGGTAGAAGTTCATTCTAACGCCATTTTTCTAAAGATTTCAAAAATTCTTTAAAATCTCTATGTTCGGTGACACCCGGTACACGCCCTTGAGGCAATTTTCGTGATTATTTTAAACCATCCTAAAAAGGCAACATGTAACCTTTGGAAGACTTTGGCTTTCACTATTTGGGGCCCTTTGGGTCAAATGTGCTTTAGAGTGCCATTTTCTGAGAAATCAAACATATTTTTAAATATCCTCCAAATTAGTGAACCAGGGTACACTACGCCTGAGTGTTATTTCTGAGATTTCTTGAATTCAAACTATGGACGCCTCTTCTGGTCCCCTAGTAGACTTAGGGTTCCTGTGCATTGATTTCTAGACGGTAGAAGTTCATTCTTACGCCATTTTCCTAAAGATCTCTACAATTCTTTAAAATCTCAATGTTTAGTGACCCCCGGTACACGCCTGTGAGGCATTTTTAGTGATTATTTTAAACTATTCTAAAAAGGAAAAACAGAACCATTGCAAGGCTTTCGCTTCCACAATTGGGAGACCCTTGTGGTCAAATGTGTTTTACAGTGCTATTTTGTGAGAAATCAAACAAATTTTCAAAAATCCTCCGAGTTAGTGAATCGGGGTACACGGCTGAGTGTTATTTCGTAGATTTCATTAAATCAAACCAAGGATGCCTCTTCTGGTCCCCGAGTAGACTTAGGGTTCCGGTGCATTGATTCTAGACGGTAAAAGTTCATTCCGACGCCATTTTTCTAAAGATTTCTACAATTCATAAAAATCTATATGTTCAGTGACCCCCGGTACACGCCTGTAAGGCATTTTTAGTGATTATTTAAAACCATTCTAAAAAGGAAAAACTGAACCTTTCCAAGGCTTTCGCTTCCACTATTGGGGGTCCTTGTGGTCAAATGTGCTTTACTGTGCTATTTTGTGAGAAATCAAACAAATTTTCAATAATCCTTCGAGTTAATGAACCAGGGTATACGCCTGAGTGTTATTTCGGAGATTTCATAAAATCAAACTAAGGATGCTTCTTCTGGTCCCCGAGTAGACTTAGGGTTCCGGTGCATTGATTTCTAGATGGTCGAAGTTCATTCCGACCCCATTTTTCTAAAGATTTCAACAATTCTTTAAAATCTCTATGTTCGGTGACCCCCGGTACACGCCTGTGAGGCATTTTTCGTGATTAATTACTTAAAACCATCCTAAAAAGGCAACATGAAACCTTTGGAAGACTTTCGCTTCCACTATTGGGGGACCTTGCGGTCAAATGTGCTTTACAGTGCTATTTTGTAAGAAATCAAACATATTTTCAAAAATCCTCCGAGTTAGTAAACTAGGGTACACGCCTGAGTGTTATTTCGGAGATTTCCAAGAATCAAACTAAGGTCGCCTCTTCTGATTCCCAAATAGACTTAGGGTTCTTGTGCATTTATTTCTAGACGGTAGAAGTTCATTCTAATGCCATTTTTCTAAAGATTTCAACAATTTTTTAAAATCTCAATGTTCAGTGACCCCCGGTACACTCTTGTGAGGCAATTTTAGTGATTATTTAAAACCAATCAAAAAAGGAAAAACAGAACCTTTGGAAGGCTTTCGCTTCCACTAATGGCGGCCCTTGCGGTCAAATGTTCTTTAAAGTGCTCTTTTGTGAGAAATCAAACATTTTTCAAAAAATCAAACTAAGGATGCCTCTTCTGGTCCCCGAGTAGACTTAGGGTTTCTGTGCATTGATTTCTAGACGGTCAAAGTTCATTCCGACGCCATTTTTCTAAAGTTTTTAGTAATTCTTTAAAATCTCTATGTTCACTGACCGATGTACACGCGTGTGAGGCATTTTTCGTGATTATTTAAAACCATCCTAAAAAGGCAACAGAAAACCTTTGGAAGACTTTGGCTTTCACTATTTGGGGCCCATTTGGTAAAATGTGCTTTACAGTCCCATTTTCTGAGAAATCAAACGTATTTTCAAAAATCCTCCAAGTTAGTGAACCGGGGTACATGCATGAGTGTTATTTCGGAGATTTCGTAAAATATAAATAAGGACGCCTCTTCTGATTCCCAAATAGACTTAGGGTTCTTGTGCATTGATTTCTAGACGGTAGAAGTTCATTCTAATGCCATTTTTCTAAAGATTTCAACAATTCTTTAAAATCTCAATGTTTAGTGACCCCCGGTACACGCTTGTGAGGCATTTTTAGTGATTATTTAAAACCATACTAAAAAGGCAAAACAGAAACTTTGCAAGACTTTCGCTTCCACTATTGGGGGCCCTTGTGGTCAAATGTGCTTTACAATGCTATTTTGTGAGAAATCAAACAAATTTTCAAAAATCCTCCTAGTTAGTGAACCGGGGTACACGCTTGAATGTTATTTAGGAGATTTCATAAAATAAAACTAAGGATGCGTCTTCTGGTCCCCGAGTAGACTTAGGGTTCCTGTGCATTGATTTCTAGACGATCGAAGTTCATTCCGATGCCATTTTTCTAAAGATTTCAACAATTCTTTAAAATCTCTATGTTCGGTGACCCCCGTTACACGCCTGTGAGGCATTGTTCGTGATTACTTAAAACCATCCTAAAAAGGCAACACGAAACCTTTGAAAGACTTTGGCTTTCACTATTTGCAGCGCTTTGGGTCAAATGTGCTTTACAGTGCCATATTCTGAGAAATCAAACATATTTTTAAATATCCTCGGAGTCAGTTAACGAGGGTACACGCCTTAGTGTTATTTCGAGGATTTCTTTAAATCAAACTAAGTACGCCTCTTCTGGTCCCCAAGTAGACTTAGGGTTCCTATGCATTGATTTCTAGACGGTAGAAGTTCATTCTAACGCCATTTTTCTAAAGATTTCAACAATTCTTTAAAATCTCTATGTTCGGTGACCCCCGGTACACGCCCTTGAGGCAATTTTCGTGATTATTTAAAACCATCCTAAAAAGGCAACATGTAACCTTTGGAAGACTTTGGCTTTCACTATTTGGGGCCCTTTGGGTCAAATGTGCTTTAGAGTGCCATTTTATGAGAAATCAAACATATTTTTAAATATCCTCCAAGTTAGTGAACCGGGGTACACGCCTGAGTGTTATTTCTGAGATTTCTTGAATTCAAACTATGGACGCCTCTTCTGGTCCCCTAGTAGACTTAGGGTTCCTGTGCATTGATTTCTAGACGGTAGAAGTTCATTCTTACGCCATTTTTCTAAAGATTTCTACAATTCTAAAAAATCTCAATGTTTAGTGACCCCCGGTACACCCTAAACCCTAAACCCTAAACCTTAAACCCTAAACCCTAAACCCTAAACCCTAACCCCTAAACTCTAAACCCTAAACCCTAACCCCTAAACCCTAAAACCTAACCCCTAACCCCTAAACCCTAAACCCTAAACCCTAATACCTAAACCCTAAACCCTAATTGTGTGTTATATGCCTCGAACCCAAATCTTAAGAAAAATGGCGTCAGAATGAACTTCTACTGTCTAGAAATCAATGCACAGGAAGCCTAAGTCTACTTTGGGACCAGAAGAGTCGTGTACCCCGGTTCACTAACTCGGTGGTTTTGTAAACATATTTTGATTTCTCCGAAAATAGTACTCTAAAGAACATTTGACTGCAAGGGCTCCTAACATTGGAAGCCAAAACTTCCAAAGGTTCCGTTTTGCCTTTTTAGAATGGTTTTAAATAATCACTAAAAACGTCTCACAGGCGTGTACCGGGGGTCACTGAACATACAGATTTTAATGAATTGTTGAAATCTTTAGAAAAATGGCGTCGGAATGAACTTCGATGGTCTAGAAATCAATGCACAGGAACCCTAAGTCTACTCGGGGACCAGAAGAGGCATCCTTAGTTTGATTTTATGAAATCTCCGAAATAACACTCAGGCGTGTACCCCGGTTCACTAACTCGGAGGATTTTTAAAAATATGTTTGATTTCTCAGAAATTAACACGTTAAATCACATTTGACGCAAAGGGCCCCCAATAGTTGAAGCGACATCCTGACAAAGGTTCCTTTTGCCTTTTTAGGATGGTTTTAAGTAATCACGAAAAATGCCTCACATTCGTGTACCGGGGGTAACTGAACATAGAGATTTTAAAGAATTGTGGAAATCTTTAGAATAATGGCGTCAGAATGAACTTCTACTATCTAAAAATCAATGCATAGGAACCCTAAGTCTAGTTGGGGACCAGAAGTAGCGTCCTTAGGTTGATTTTAAGATATCTCCGAAATAACACTTAGGCATGTACCCCGGTTCACTAACTCGAAAGTTTTTAAAAATATATTTGATTTCTCAGAAATTGACACGTTAAAGCACATTTGACGCAATGGGTCCCCCCAATAGTGGAAGCGACATCCTGCCAAAGGTTCCTTTTGCCTTTTTATAATGATTTTAAATAATCACTAAAATTGCCTCACAGGCGTGTACCGGGGGTCACTAAACATATAAATTTTAAAGAATTGTTGAAATCTTAAGAAAAATGGCGTCAGAATGAACTTCTACTGTCAAGAAATCAATGCACAGGAAGCCTAAGTCTACTTGGGGACCAGAAGAGTCGTCCTTAGTTTGATTTTAAGAAATCTCTGAAATAACACTCAGGCGTGTACCCCGGTTCACTAACTCGGATGGTTTTTGAAAATATGTTTGATTTCTCACAAAATAACACTATAAAGAACATTTGACCGTAAGGGCCCCCAATAGTGGAAGCGAAAGCCTTCCAAAGGTTCCGTTTTGCCTTTTTAGAAGGTTTTATTAATCACTAAATTTGCTTTAGAGGCGTGTACCGGGGGTCACTGAATATATTGATTTTAAAGAATTGTTGAAATCTTTAGAAAAATGGCGTCAGAATGAACTTCTACCGTCTAGAAATCAATGCACAAGAACCCTAAATCTACTTGAGAACCAGAAGAGGCGTCCTTAGTTTGATTTTATGAAATCTCCGAAATAACACTCATGCGTGTACCCCGGTTCAGTAACTTGGAGGATTTTTAAAAATATGTTTGATTTCTCAGAAAATGGCACTGTAAATCACATTTGACCCAAAGGGCCACAAATAGTGAAAACCAAAGTCATCCAAAGATCCCGTGTTACCTTTTTTAGATGGTTTTAACTAATCACGAAAAATGCCTCACACGCGTGTACCGGGGGTCACCGAACATAGAGATTTTAAAGAATTGTTGAAATCTTTAGAAAAATGGCTTCGGAATGAACTTCGATCGTCTAGAAATCAATGCATAGGAACCCTAAGTCTACTCGGGGACCAGAATTGGCATCCTTAGTTTGATTTTTATGAAATCATCGAAATAACACTTAGGCGTGTACCCTGGTTCACTAACTCGGAGGATTTTTGAAAATATGTTTGATTTCTCACAAAATTAGCACTGTAAAGCTCATTTGACCGCAAGGGCCCTAAATAGTGGAAGCAACATCCTACCAAAGGTTTCTTTTTACTTTTTAGAATGGATTTAAATAATCTCTAAAAACGTCTCACAGGCGTGTACCGGGGGTCACTGAACATATAGATTTTAATGAATTGTTGA
Source organism: Beta corolliflora (assembly GCA_947648045.1). Lineage (NCBI taxonomy): Eukaryota > Viridiplantae > Streptophyta > Magnoliopsida > Caryophyllales > Amaranthaceae > Beta > Beta corolliflora. Next base: position 127,980 of record CANSZD010003088.1, on the reverse strand, counting down.
AATCTTTAGAAAAATGGCGTCGGAATGAACTTCGATTGTCTAGAAATCAATGCACAGGAACTCTAAGTCTACTCGGGGACCAGAAGAGGCATCCTTAGTTTGATGTTATGAAATCTCCGAAATAACACTCAGACTTGTACCCCGGTTCACTAACTCGGAGGATTTTTAAAAATATGTTTGATTTCTCAGAAATTGACACGTTAAAGCACATTTGACGCAATGGGCTCCCCAATAGTGGAAGCGACATCCTGCCAAAGGTTTCTTTTGCCTTTTTATAATGATTTTAAATAATCACTAAAATTTCCGCACAGGCGTGTACCGGGGATCACTAAACGTATAGATTTTAAAGAATTGTTGAAATCTTAAGAAAAATGTCGTCAGAATGAACTTCTACTGTCTAGAAATCAATGCACAGGAAGCCAAAGTCTACTTGGGGACCAGAAGAGTCGTCCTTAGTTTGATTTTAAGAAATCTCTGAAATAACACTCAAGCGTGTACCCCGGTTCACTAACTCGGAGGTTTTTTAAACATATTTTGATTTCTCCGAAAATAGTACTCTATAGAACATTTGACTGCAAGGGCCCCTCCAAAGGTTCCATTTTGCCTTTTTAGAATGGTTTTAAATAATCACTAAAAACGTCTCACAGGCGTGTACCGGGGGTCACTGAACATATAGATTTTAATGAATTGTTGAAATCTTTAGAAAAATGGCGTCTGAATGAACTTCGATTGTCTATAAATCAATGCACAGGAACCCTAAGTCTACTCGGGGACCAGAAGAGTCATCCTTAGTTTGATTTTATGAAATCTCCGAAATAACACTCAGGCGTGTACCCCGGTTCACTTACTCGAAGGATTTTTTAAAATATGTTTGATTTCTCACAAAATAGCACTATAAAGCACATTTGACCGCAAGGGTCCCCAGTAGTGGAAGCGAAAGCCTTCTAAAGGTTCTGTTTTTCCTTTTTAGAATGATTATAAATGATCACTAAAATTGCCTCACAAGCGTGTACGGGGGTCACTGAACATATTGATTTTTAAAAATTGTTGAAATCTTTAGAAAAATGGCGTCGGAAAGATCTTCTACCGTCTAGAAATCAATGCACAGGAACCCTAAGTCTACTCGGGGACCAGAAGTGGCAAAAGGCCCCCAATAGTTGAAGCGACATCCTGACAAAGGTTCCTTTTGCCTTTTTAGGATGGTTTTAAGGAATCACGAAAAATGCCTCACATTCGTGTACCGGGGGTAACTGAACATAGAGATTTTAAGGAATTGTGGAAATCTTTAGAAAAATGGCATCAGAATGAACTTTTACTATCTAAAAATCAATGCATAGGAACCCTAAGTCTAGTTGGGGACCAGAAGTAGCGTCCTTAGGTTGATTTTAAGATATCTCCGAAATAACACTTAGGCATGTACCCCGGTTCACTAGCTCGAAACTTTTTAAAAATATGTTTGATTTCTCAGAAAGTGACACGTTAAAGGACATTTGACGCAATGGGCCCCTCAATAGTGGAAGCGACATCCTGCAAATGGTTCCTTTTGCCTTTTTATAATGATTTTAAATAATCACTAAAATTGCCTCACAGGCGTGTACCGGGGGTCACTAAACATATAGATTTTAAAGAATTGTTGAAATCTTAAGAAAAATGGCGTCAGAATGAACTTCTACTGTCTAGAAATCAATGCACAGGAAGCCTAAGTCTACTTGGGTACCTGAAGAGTCGTCCTTAGTTTGATTTTAAGAAATCTCCGAAATAACACTCAAGCGTGTACCTTCACTAACTCGGAGGTTTTGTAAACATATTTTGATTTCTCCGAAAATAGTACTCTAAAGAACATTTGACTACAAGGGACCCTAACATTGGAAGCCAAAGCTTCCAAAGGTTCCGTTTTGCCTTTTTAGAATGGTTTTAAATAATCACAAAAAATGTCTCACAGGCGTTAGAATTGTTGAAATCTTTAGAAAAATGGCGTTAGAATGAACTTCTACCGTGTAGAAATCAATGCACAGGAACCCTAAGTCTACTTGGGGACTAGAAGAGGCGTCCTTATTTTTTATTTAAAGAAATCTCCGAAATAACAATCCGGAGTTCACTAACATAGAGGATTTTTAAAAATATGTTTGATTTATGAGAAAATGGCACTGTAAAAGACATTTTACGCAAAGGGTCCCAAATAGTGAAAGCCAAAGTCTTCCAAAGTTTTCGTGTTGCCTTTTTGAGATGGTTTTAAGTAATCACGAAAAATGCCTCACACGCGTGTACCGGGGGTCACCGAACATAGAGATTTTAAAGAATTTTTGAAATCCTTAGAAATATGGCATCGGAATGAACTTCGACCGTCTAGAAATAAATGCACAGGAACCCTAAGTCTACTCGGGGACCAGAAAAGTCGTCCTTAGTTTGATTTAATGAAATCTTCGAAATAACACTCAGGCGTGTACCCCTGTTCACTAACTCGGATGGTTTTTGAAAATATGTTTGATTTCTCACAAAATAACACTATAAAGAACATTTGACCGCAAGGGCCCCCAATAGTGGAAGCGAAAGCCTTCCAAAGGTTCCGTTTTGCCTTTTTAGAAAGGTTTTATTAATCACTAAAATTGCTTTAGAGGCGTGTACCGGGGGTCACTGAATATATTGATTTTAAAGAATTGTTGAAATCTTTTGAAAAATGGCGTCAGAATGAACTTCTACCGTCTAGAAATCAATGCACAAGAACCCTAAGTCTACTTGGGAACCAGAAGAGGCGTCCTTAGTTTGATTTTAAGAAATCTCCGAAATGACACTCAGGCGTGTACCCCGGTTCAGTTTCTCGGAGGATTTTTAAAAATATGTTTGATTTCTCAGAGAATGGCACTGTAAAGCACATTTGAACCAAAGGGCCACAAATAGTGAAAACCAAAGTCTTCCAAAGATCCCGTGTTACCTTTTTTAGATGGTTTTAACTAATCACGGAAAATGCCGTACACGCGTGTACCGGGGGTCACCGAACATAGAGATTTTAAAGAATTGTTGAAATCTTTAGAAAAATGGCTTCGGAATGAACTTCGATCGTCTAGAAATCAATGCATAGGAACCCTTAGTCTACTCGGGGACCAGAAGAGGCATCCTTAGTTTGATTTTTATGAAATCTCCGAAATAACACTCAGGCGTGTACCCTGGTTCACTAACTCGGAGGATTTTTGAAAATATGTTTGCTTTTTCACAAAATTAGCACTGTAAAGCACATTTGACCGCTAGGGCCCCAAATAGTGGAAGCGACATCCTACCAAAGATTTCTTTTTCCTTTTTAGAATGGTTTTAAATAATCTCTAAAAATGTCTCACAGGCGTGTACCGGGGGTCACTGAACATATAGATTTTAATGAATTGTTGAAATCTTTAGAAAAATGGCGTCGGAATGAACTTCGATTGTCTAGAAATCAATGCACAGGATCCGTAAGTCTACTCGGGGACCAGAAGAGGCATCCTTAGTTTGATTTTATGAAATCTCCGAAATAACACTCAGGCGTGTACCCCGGTTCACTAACTCGGAGGATTTTTAAAAATATGTTTGATTTCTCATAAATTGACACGTTAATGCACATTTGACGCAAAGGGCCCCCAATAGTTGAAGCGACATCCTGACAAAGGTTCCTTTTGCCTTTATAGGATAATTCAAAGTAATCACGAAAAATGCCTCACAGTCGTGTACCGGGAGTAACTGAACATAGAGATTTTAATGAATTGTGGAAATCTTTAGAAAAATGGCGTTAGAATGAACTTCTACTATCCAAAAATCAATGCATAGGAACCCTAAGTCTAGTTGGGGACCAGAAGTAGCGTCCCTAGATTGATTTTAAGATATCTCCGAAATAACACTTAAGCATGTACCCCGGTTCACTAACTCGAAACTTTTTAAAAATATGATTGATTTCTCAGAAATTGACACGTTAAAGCAAATTTGATGCAATGGGTCCTCCAAGAATGGAAGCGACATCCTGCCAAAGGTTCCGTTTGCCTTTTTATAATGATTTTAAATAATCACTAAAAATGCCTCACTAGCGTGTACCGGGGGTCACTAAACATATAGATTTTAAAGAATTGTTGAAATCTTCAGAAAAATGGCGTCAGAATGAACTTCTACTGTCTAGAAATCAATGCACAGGAAGCCTAAGTCTACTTGGGGACCATAACAGTCGTCCTTAGTTTCATTTTAAGAAATCTCTCCGAAAATATGGTTGATTTCTCACAAAATAACACTATAAAGAACATTTCACCGCAAGAGCCCCCAATAGTGGAAGCGAAAGCCTTCCAAAGGTTCCGTTTTGCCTTTTTAGAAAGGTTTTATTAATCACTAAAATTGCTTTAGAGGCGTGTACCGGGGGTCACTGAATATATTGATTTTAAAGAATTGTTGAAATCTTTAGAAAAATGGCGTCAGAATGAACTTCTACCGTCTAGAAATCAATGCACAAGAACCCTAAGTCTACTTGGGAACCAGAAGAGGCGTCCTTAGTTTGATTTTAAGAAATCTCCGAAATGACACTCAGGCGTGTACCCCGGTTCAGTAACTCGGAGGATTTTTAAAAATATGTTTGATTTCTCAGAAAAAATGGCACTGTAAAGCATATTTGAACCAAAGGGCCACAAATAGTGAAAACCAAAGTCTTCCACAGATCTCGTGTTACCTTTTTTAGATGGTTTTAACAAATCACGAAAAATGCCTCATAGGCGTGTACCGGGGGTCACCGAACATAGAGATTTTAAGGAATTGTTGAAATCTTTAGAAAAATGGCTTCGGAATAAACTTCGATCGTCTAGAAATCAATGCATAGGAACCCTAAGTCTACTCGGGGACCAGAAGAGGCATCCTTAGTTTGATTTTTATGAAATATCCGAAATAACACTCAGGCGTGTACCCTGGTTCACTAACTCGGAGGATTTTTGAAAATATGTTTGACTTCTCACAAAATTAGCACTGTAAAGAACATTTGACCGCAAGGGCCCCAAATAGTGAAAGCGACATCCTACCAAAGGTTTATTTTTCCTTTTTAGAATGGTTTTAAATAATCTCTAAAAACGTCTCACGGACGTGTACCGGGGGTCACTGAACATATAGATTTTAATGAATTGTTGAAATCTTTAGAAAAATGGCGTCGGAATGAACTTCGATTGTCTAGAAATCAATGCACAGGAACCCTAAGTCTTCTCGGGGACCAGAAGAGGCATCCATAGTTTAATTTTATGAAATCTCCGAAATAACACTCAGGCGTGTACCCCGGTTCACTAACTCGGATAATTTTTAAAAATATGTTTGATTTCTCAGAAATTGACACGTTAAAGCAAATTTTACGCAAAGGGCCCCCAATAGTTGAAGCGACATCCTGACAAAGGTTCCTTTTGCCTTTTTAGGATGGTTTTAAGTAATCACGAAAAATGCCTCACATTCGTGTACCGGGGGTAACTGAACATAGAGATTTTAAAGAATTGTGGAAATCTTTAGAATAATGGCGTCAGAATGAACTTCTACTATCTAAAAATCAATGCATAGGAACCCTAAGTCTAGTTGGGGACCAGAAGTAGCGTCCTTAGGTTGATTTTAAGATATCTCCGAAATAACACTTAGGCATGTACCCCGGTTCACTAACTCGAAACTTTTTAAAAATATGTTTGATTTCTCAGAAATTGACACGTTAAAGCACATTTGACACAATGGGCCCCCCAATAGTGGAAGCGACCTCCTGCCAAAGGTTCCTTTTGCCTTTTTATAATGATTTTAAATAATCACTAAAATTGCCTCACAGGCGTGTACTGGGGGTCACTAAACATATAGATTTTAAAGAATTGTTGAAATCTTAAGAAAAATGGCGTCAGAATGAACTTCTACTGTCTAGAAATCAATGCACAGGAAGCCTAAGTCTACTTGGGGACCAGAAGAGTCGTCCTTAGTTTGATTTTAAGAAATCTCTGAAATAACACTCAGGCGTGTACCCCGGTTCATTAACTCGGATGGTTTTTGAAAATATGTTTGATTTCTCACAAAATAACACTATAAAGAACATTTGACCGCAAAAGCGCCCCCAATAGTGGAAGCGAAAGTCTTCCAAAGGTTCCGTTTTGCCTTTTTAGAAAGGTTTTATTAATCACAAAAATTGCTTTAGAGGCGTGTACCGGGGGTCACTGAATATATTGATTTTAAAGAATTGTTGAAATCTTTAGAAAAATGGCGTCAGAATGAACTTCTACCGTCTAGAAATCAATGCACAAGAACTCTAAATCTACTTGAGAACCAGAAGAGGCGTCCTTAGTTTGATTTTAAGAAATCTCCGAAATAACACTCAGGCGTGTACCCCGGTTCAGTAACTCGGAGGATATTTAAAAATATATTTGATTTCTCAAAAAATGGCACTGTAAAGCACATTTGACCCAAAGGTCCACAAATAGTGAAAACCAAAGTCATCCAAAGATCCCGTGTTACCTTTTTTAGATGGTTTTAACTAATCACGAAAAATGCCTCACACGCGTGTACCGGGGGTCACCGAACATAGAGATTTTATAGAATTATTGAAATCTTTAGAAAAATGGCTTTGGAATGAACTTCGATCGTCTAGAAATCAATGCATAGGAACCCTAAGTCTACTCGGGGACCAGAATTGGCATCCATAGTTTGATTTTTATGAAATCTTTGAAATAACACTCAGGCGTGTACCCTGGTTCACTAACTCGGAGGATTTTTGAAAATATGTTTGATTTCTCACAAAATTAGCACTGTAAAGCTCATTTGACCGCAAGGGCCCTAAATAGTGGAAGCAACATCCTACCAAAGGTTTCATTTTCCTTTTTAGAATGGATTTAAATAATCTCTAAAAACGTCTCACAGGCGTGTACCGGGGGTCACTGAACATATAGATTTTAATGAATTGTTGAAATCTTTAGAAAAATGGCGTCGGAATGAACTTCGATTGTCTAGAAATCAATGCACAGGAACCCTAAGTCTACTCGGGGAACAGAAGAGGCATCCTTAGTTTGATGTTATGAAATCTCCGAAATAACACTCAGACTTGTACCCCGGTTCACTAACTCGGAGGATTTTTAAAAATATGTTTGATTTCTCGTAAATTGACACGTTAAAGCACATTTGATGCAATGAGCTCCCCAATAGTGGAAGCGACATCATGCCAAAGGTTTCTTTTGCCTTTTTATAATGATTTTAAATAATCACTAAAATTTTCGCACAGGCGTGTACCGGGGATCACTAAACGTATAGATTTTAAAGAATTGTTGAAATCTTAAGAAAAATGTCGTCAGAATGAACTTCTAATGTCTAGAAATCAATGCACAGGAAGCCAAAGTCTACTTGGGGACCAGAAGAGTCGTCCTTAGTTTGATTTTAAGAAATCTCTGAAATAACACTCAAGCGTGTGCCCCGGTTCACTAACTCGGAGGTTTTTTAAACATATTTTGATTTCTCCGAAAATAGTACTCTATAGAACATTTGACCGCAAGGGCCCCTCCAAAGGTTCCGTTTTGCCTTTTAGAATGGTTTTAAATAATCACTAAAAACGTCTCACAAAGTGTACCTGGGGTCACTGAACATATAGATTTTAATGAATTGTTGAAATCTTTAGAAAAATGGCGTCGGAATGAACTTCGATTGTCTAGAAACCAATGCACAGGAACCCTAAGTCTACTCGGGGACCAGAAGAGGCATCCTTAGTTTGATTTTATGAAATCTCCGAAATAACACTCAGGCGTGTACCCCGGTTCACTAACTCGGAGGATTTTTTAAAATATGTTTGATTTCTCACAAAATAGCACTATAAAGCACATTTGACCGCAAGGGTCCCCAATAGTGGAAGCGAAAGCCTTCTCAAGGTTCTGTTTTTCATTTTTAGAATGATTATAAATGATCACTAAAATTGACTCACAAGCGTGTACGGGGGTCACTGAACATATAGATTTTAAAAAATTGTTGAAATCTTTAGAAAAATGGCGTCGGAAAGATCTTCTACCGTCTAGAAATCAATGCACAGGAACCCTAAGTCTACTCGGGGACCAGAAGTGGCAAAAGGCCCCCAATAGTTGAAGCGACATCCAGACAAAGGTTCCTTTTGCCTTTTTAGGATGGTTTTAAGGAATCACGAAAAATGCGTCACATTCGTGTACCGGGGGTAACTGAACATAGAGATTTTAAAGAATTGTGGAAATCTTTAGAAAAATGGCGTCAGAATGAACTTCTACTATCTAAAAATCAATGCATAGGAACCCTAAGTCTAGTTGGGGACCAGAAGTAGCGTCCTTAGGTTGATTTTAAGATATCTCCGAAATAACACTTAGGCATGTACCCCGGTTCACTAGCTCGAAACTTTTTGAAAATATGTTTGATTTCTCAGAAAGTGACACGTTAAAGCACATTTGACACAATGGGCCCCCCAATAGTGGAAGCGACATCCTGCCAAAGGTTCCTTTTGCCTTTTTATAATGATTTTAAATAATCACTAAAATTGCCTCACAGGCGTGTACCGGGGGTCACTAAAGATATAGATTTTAAAGAATTATTGAAATCTTAAGAAAAATGGCATCGAATGAACTTCTACTTGTCTAGAAATCAATGCACAGGAAGCCTAAGTCTACTTGGGGACCAGAAGAGTCGTCCTTAGTTTGATTTTAAGAAATCTCTGAAATAACACTCAGGCGTGTACCCCGGTTCATTAACTCGGATGGTTTTTGAAAATATGTTTGATTTCTCACAAAATAACACTATAAAGAACATTTGACCGCAAGGGCCCCCAATAGTGGAAGCGAAAGCCTTTTAAAGGTTCTGTTTTTCCTTTTTAGAATTATTATAAATGATCACTAAAATTGCCTCACAAGCGTGTACGGGGGTCACTGAACATATAGATTTTAAATAATTGTTGAAATCTTTAGAAAAATGGCGTCGGAAAGAACTTCTACCGTCTAGAAATCGGTGCACGGGAACCCTAAGTCTACTCGGGGACCGAAGTGGCAAAAGGCCCCCAATAGTTGAAGCGACATCCCGACAAAGGTTCCTTTTGCCTTTTTAGGATGGTTTTAAGGAATCACGAAAAATGCCTCACATTCGTGTACCGGGGGTAACTGAACATAGAGATTTTAAAGAATTGTGGAAATCTTTTGAAAAATGGCGTCGAATGAACTTCTACTATCTAAAAATCAATGCATAGGAACCCTAAGTCTAGTTGGGGACCGTAGTAGCGTCCTTAGGTTGATTTTAAGATATCTCCGAAATAACACTTAGGCATGTACCCCGGTTCACTAGCTCGAAACTTTTTGAAAATATGTTTGATTTCTCGAAAATTGACACGTTAAAGCACATTTGACGCAATGGGCCCCTCAATTGTGGAAGCGACATCCTGCCAATGGTTTCTTTTGCCTTTTTATAATGATTTTAAATAATCACTAAAATTGCCTCACGAGCGTGTACCGGGGTCACTAAACATATAGATTTTAAAGAATTGTTGAAATCTTAAGAAAAATGGCGTCGAAATGAATTTCTACCGTCTAGAAATCAATGCACGGAAGCCTAAGTCTACTTGGGTACCCGAAGAGTCGTCCTTAGTTTGATTTTAAGAAATCTCTGAAATAACACTCAAGCGTGTACCCCGGTTCACTAACTCGGAGGTTTTGTAAACATATTATGATTTCTCCGAAAATAGTACTCTAAAGAACATTTGACTACAAGGGACCCTAACATTGGAAGCCAAAGCTTCCAAAGGTTCCGTTTTGCCTTTTTAGAATGGTTTTAAATAATCACAAAAAATGTCTCACAGGCGTGTACCGGGGGTCACTGAACATATAGATTTTAGAAAAATTTTGAAATCTTTAGAAAAATGACGTTAGAATGAACTTCTACCGTGTAGAAATCAATGCACAGGAACCCTAAGTCTACTTGGGGACTAGAAGAGGCGTCCTTATTTTTTATTTAAAGAAATCTCCGAAATAACAATCCGGAGTTCACTAACTTAGAGGATTTTTAAAAATATGTTTGATTTAAGAGAAAATGGCACTGTAAAACACATTTGACGCAAAGGGTCCCAAATAGTGAAAGCCAAAGTCTTCCAAAGTTTTCGTGTTGCCTTTTTGAGATGGTTTTAAGTAATCACGAAAAATGCCTCACACACGTGTACCGGGGGTCACCGAACATAGAGATTTTAAAGAATTTTTGAAATCCTTAGAAATATGGCATCGGAATGAACTTTGACCGTCTAGAAATTAATGCACAGGAACCCTAAGTCTACTCGGGGACCAGAAGAGCCGTCCTTAGTTTGATTTAATGAAATCTTCGAAATAACACTCAGGCGTGTACCCCGGTTCACTAACTCGGATGGTTTTTGAAAATATGTTTGATTTCTCACAAAATAACACTATAAAGAACATTTGACCGCAAGGGCCCCCAATAGTGGAAGCGAAAGCCTTCCAAAGGTTCCGTTTTGCCTTTTTAGAAAGGTTTTATTAATCACTAAAATTGCTTTAGAGGCGTGTACCGGGGGTCACTGAATATATTGATTTTAAAGAATTGTTGAAATCTTTAGAAAAATGGCGTCAGAATGAACTTCTACCGTCTAGAAATCAATGCACAAGAACCCTAAATCTACTTGGGAACCAGAAGAGGCGTCCTTAGTTTGATTTTAAGAAATCTCCGAAATAACACTCAGATGTGTACCCCGGTTCAGTAACTCGGAGGATTTTTAAAAATATGTTTGATTTCTCAGAAAATGGCACTGTAAAGCACATTTGAACCAAAGGGCCACAAATAGTGAAAACCAAAGTCTTCCAAAGATCCCGTGTTACCTTTTTTAGATGGTTTTAACTAATCACGAAAAATGCCTCACACGCGTGTACCGGGGGTCACCGAACATAGAGATTTTAAAGAATTGTTGAAATCTTTAGAAAAATGACTTCGGAATGAACTTCGATCGTCTAGAAATCAATGCATAGGAACCCTAAGTCTTCTCGGGGACCAGAAGAGGCATCCTTAGTTTAATTTTTATGAAATCTCCGAAATAACACTCAGGCGTGTACCCTGGTTCACTAACTCGGAGGATTTTTGAAAATATGTTTGATTTCTCACAAAATTAGCACTGTAAAGCACATTTGACCGCTAGGGCCCCAAATAGTGGAAGCGACATCCTACCAAAGGTTTCTTTTTCCTTTTTAGAATGGTTTTAAATAATCTCTAAAAACGTCTCACAGGCGTGTACCGGGGGTCACTGAACATATAGATTTTAATGAATTGTTGAAATCTATAGAAAAATGGCGTCGGAATGAACTGCTATTGTCTAGAAATCAATGCACAGGAACCCTAAGTCTACTCGGGGACCAGAAGAGGCATCCTTAGTTTGATTTTATGAAATCTCCGAAATAACACTCAGGCGTGTACCTGGTTCACTAACTCGGAGGATTTTTAAAAATATGTTTGATTTCTCAGAAATTGACACGTTAAAGCACATTTGACGCAAAGGGCCCCCAATAGTTGAAGCGACATCCTGACAAAGGTTCCTTTTGCCTTTTTAGGATGGTTTTAAGTAATCACGAAAAATGCCTCACATTCGTGTACCGGGGGTAACTGAACATAGAGATTTTAAAGAATTATGGAAATCATTGAATAATGGCGTCGAATGAACTTCTACTATCTAAAAATCAATGCATAGGAACCCTAAGTCTAGTTGGGGACCAGAAGTAGCGTCCTTAGGTTGATTTTAAGATATCTCCGAAATAACACTTAAGCATGTACCCCGGTTCACTAACTCGAACCTTTTTAAAAATATGTTTGATTTCTCAGAAATTGACACGTTAAAGCACATTTGACGCAATGGGCCCCCCAATAGTGGAAGCGACATCCTGCCAAAGGTTCCGTTTACCTTTTTTATAATGATTTTAAATAATCACTAAAAATGCCTCACTAGCGTGTACCGAGGGTCACTAAACATATAGATTTTAAAGAATTGTTGAAATCTTAAGAAAAATGGCGTCGAAATGAACTTCAACTGTCTAGAAATCAATGCACAGGAAGCCTAAGTCTACTTGGGGACCATAAGAGTCGTCCTTAGTTTCATTTTAAGAAATCTCTGAAATAACACTCAAGCGTGTACCCCGGTTCACTAACTCGGAGGTTTTTTAAACATATTTTGATTTCTCCGAAAATAGTACTCTATTGAACATTTGACTGCAAGGGCCCCTAACATTGGAAGCCAAAGCTTCCAAAGGTTCCGTTTTGCCTTTTTAGAATGGTTTTTAATAATCACTAAAAAACGTCTCACGAGGTGTACCTGGGGTCACCTGAACATATAGATTTTAATGAATTGTTGAAATCTTTAGAAAAATGGCGTCGGAATGAACTTCGATTGTCTAGAAATCAATGCACAGGAACCCTAAGTCTACTCTGGGGACCGAAGAGGCATCCTTAGTTTGATTTTATGAAATCTCCGAAATAACACTCGGGCGTGTACCCCGTTCACTAACTCGGAGGATTTTTAAAAATATGTTTGATTTCTCTGAAATTGACACGTTAAAGCACATTTGACGCAAAAGGCCCCCCAATAGTTGAAGCGACATCCTGACAAAGGTTCCTTTTGCCTTTTTAGGATGGTTTAAAGTAATCACGAAAAATGCCTCACATTCGTGTACCGGGGGTAACTGAACATAGAGATTTTAAAGAATTGTGGAAATCTTTAGAAAAATGGCGTTAGAATGAACTTCTACTCTCCAAAAATCAATGCATAGGAACCCTAAGTCTAGTTGGGGACCGAAGTAGCGTCCTTAGGTTGATTTTAAGATATCTCGAAAAAACACTTAGGCATGTACCCCGTTCACTAACTCGAAACTTTTTAAAAATATGTTTGATTTCTCAGAAATTGACACGTTAAAGCACATTTGACGCAATGGACCCCCCAATTGTGGAAGCGACATCCTGCCATAGGTTCCTTTTGCCTTTTTATAATGATTTAAAATAATCACTAAAATTACCTAACAAAGTGTACCGGGGGTCACTAAACATATAGATTTTAAAGAATTGTTGAAATCTTAAGAAAAATGGCGTCAGAATGAACTTCTACTGTCTAGAAATCAATGCACAGGAAGCCTAAGTCTACTTGGGGACCAGAAGAGTCGTCCTTAGTTTGATTTTAAGAAATCTCCGAAATAACACTCAAGCGTGTACCCCGGTTCACTAACTCGGAGGTTTTTTAAACATATTTTGATTTCTCCGAAAATAGTACTCTATAGAACATTTGACCGCAAGGGCCCTAACATTGGAAGCCAAAGCTTCCAAAGGTTTCGTTTTACCATTTTAGAATGGTTTTTAATAATCACTAAAAACGTCTCACAGGCGTGTACCGGGGGCCACTGAACATATAGATTTTAATGAATTGTTGAAATCTTTAGAAAAATGGCGTCGGAATGAACTTCGATTGTCTAGAAATCAATGCACAGGAACCCTAAATCTACTCGAGGACCAGAAGAGGCATCCTTAGTTTGATTTTATGAAATCTCCGAAATAACACTCAGGCGTGTACCCCGGTTCACTAACTCGGAGGATTTTTAAAAATATGTTTGATTTCTCAGAAATTGACACGTTAAAGCACATTTGACGCAAAAGGCCCCCCAATAGTTGAGCGACATCCCGACAAAGGTTCATTTTGCCTTTTTAGGATGGTTTTAAGTAATCACGAAAAATGCCTCACATTCGTGTACCGGGGGTAACTAAACATAGAGATTTTAAAGAATTGTGGAAATCTTTAGAAAAATGGCGTCAGAATGAACTTCTACTATCTAAAAATCAATGCATAGGAACCCTAAGTCTAGTTGGGGACCAGACGTAGCGACCTTAGGTTGATTTAAAGATATCTCCGAAATAACACTTAGGCATGTACCCCGGTTCACTAGCTCGAAACTTTTTAAAAATATGTTTGATTTCTCAGAAATTGACACGTTAAAGCACATTTGACGCAATGGGTCCCCCCAATAGTGGAAGTGACATCCTGCCAAAGGTTCCTTTTACCTTTTTATAATGATTTAAAATAATCACTAAAATTGCCTCACAGGCGTGTACCGGGGGTCACTAAACATATAGATTTTAAAGAATTGTTTAAATCTTAAGAAAAATGACGTCAGAATGAACTTCTACTGTATAGAAATCAATGCACAGGAAGCCTAAGTCTACTTGGGGACCAGAAGAGTCGTCCTTAGTTTGATTTAATGAAATCTCCGAAATAACACTCAAGCTTGTACCCCGGTTCACTAACTCGGAGGTTTTGTTAACATATTTTGATTTCTCCGAAAATAGTATTCTAAAGAACATTTGACTGCAAGGGCCCCTAACATAAGGTTCCGTTTTGCCTTTTTAGAATGGTTTTAAATAATCACAAAAAATGTCTCACAGGCGTGTACCGGGGGACACTGAACATATAGATTTTAGAAAATTGTTGAAATCATTAGAAAAATGGCGTTAGAATGAACTTCTACCGTCTAGAAATCAATGCACAGGAACCCTAAGTCTACTTGGGGACTAGAAGAGGCGTCCTTATTTTTTATTTAAAGAAATCTCCTAAATAACAATCCGACGTTCACTAACTTGGAGGATTTTTAAAAATATGATTGATTTCTGAGAAAATGACACTGTAAAACACATTTGACGCAAAGGGTCCCAAATAGTGAAAGCCAAAGTCTTCCAAAGGTTTCGTGTTGCCTTTTGAGATGGTTTTAAGTAATCACGAAAAATGCCTCACACGCGTGTACCGGGGTCACCGAACATCGAGATTTTAAAGAATTTTTGAAATCCTTAGAAATATGGCGTCGAAAAGAACTTCGACCGTCTAGAAATAAATGCACAGGAACCCTAAGTCTACTCGGGGACCAGAAGAGCCGTCCTTAGTTTGATTTAATGAAATCTTCGAAATAACACTAAGGCGTGTACCCGGGTTCACTATCTCGGATGGTTTTTGAAAATATGTTTGATTTCTCACAAAATAACACTATTAAGAACATTTGACCGCAAGGGCCCCCAATAGTGGAAGCGAAAGCCTTCCAAAGGTTCCGTTTTGCCTTTTTAGAAAGGTTTTATTAATCACTAAAATTTCTATAGGGGAGTGTACCGGGGGTCACTGAATATATTGATTTAAAAGAATTGTTGAAATCTTTAGAAAAATGGCGTCAGAATGAACTTCTACCGTCTAGAAATCAATGCACAAGAACACTAAATCTACTTGGGAACCAGAAGAGGCGTCCTTAGTTTGATTTTAAGAAATCTCCGAAATAACACTTAGGCGTGTACCCCGGTTCAGTAACTCGGAGGATTTTTAAAAATATGTTTGATTTCTCAAGAAAAATGGCACTGTAAAGCACATTTGAACCAAAGGGCCACAAATAGTGAAAACCAAAGTCTTCCAAAGATCCCGTGTTACCTTTTTTAGATGGTTTTAACTAATCACGAAAAATGCCTCATAGGCGTGTACCGGGGGTCACCGAACATAGAGACTTTAAAGAATTGTTGAAATCTTTAGAAAAATGGCTTCGGAATGAACTTCGATCGTCTAGAAATCAATGCACAGGAAGCCAAAGTCTACTTGGGGACCAGAAGAGTCGTCCTTAGTTTGATTTTAAGAAATCTCTGAAATAACACTCAAGCGTGTGCCCCGGTTCACTAACTCGGAGGTTTTTTAAACATATTTTGATTTCTCCGAAAATAGTACTCTATAGAACATTTGACTGCAAGGGCCCCTCCAAAGGTTCCGTTTTGCCTTTTTAGAATGGTTTTAAATAATCACTAAAAACGTCTCACAGGCGTGTACCGGGGGTCACTGAACATATAGATTTTAATGAATTGTTGAAATCTTTAGAAAAATGGCGTCGGAATGAACTTCGATTGTCTAGAAACCAATGCACAGGAACCCTAAGTCTACTCGGGGACCAGAAGAGGCATCCTTAGTTTGATTTTATGACATCTCCGAAATAACACTCAGGCGTGTACCCCGGTTCACTAATTCGGAGGATTTTTTAAAATATGTTTGATTTCTCACAAAATAGCACTATAAAGCACATTTGACCGCAAGGGTCCCCAATAGTGGAAGCGAAAGCCTTCTCAAGGTTCTGTTTTTCCTTTTTTGAATGATTATAAATGATCACTAAAATTGCCTCACAAGCGTGTACGGGGGTCACTGAACATATAGATTTTAAAAAATTGTTGAAATCTTTAGAAAAATGGCGTCGGAAAGATCTTCTACCGTCTAGAAATCAATGCACAGGAACCCTAAGTCTACTCGGGGACCAGAAGTGGCAAAAGGCCCCCAATAGTTGAAGCGACATCCAGACAAAGGTTCCTTTTGCCTTTTTAGGATGGTTTTAAGGAATCACGAAAAATGCGTCACATTCGTGTACCGGGGGTAACTGAACATAGAGATTTTAAAGAATTGTGGAAATCTTTTGAAAAATGGCGTCAGAATGAACTTCTACTATCTAAAAATCAATGCATAGGAACCCTAAGTCTAGTTGGGGACCAGAAGTAGCGTCCTTAGGTTGATTTTAAGATATCTCCGAAATAACACTTAGGCATGTACCCCGGTTCACTAGCTCGAAACTTTTTGAAAATATGTTTGATTTCTCAGAAAGTGACACGTTAAAGCACATTTGACGCAATGGGCCCCACAATAGTGGAAGCGACATCCTGCCAAAGGTTCCTTTTGCCTTTTTATAATGATTTTAAATAATCACTAAAATTGCCTCACAGGCGTGTACCGGGGGTCACTAAAGATATAGATTTTAAAGAATTATTGAAATCTTAAGAAAAATGGCATCAGAATGAACTTCTACTGTCTAGAAATCAATGCACAGGAAGCCTAAGTCTACTTGGGGACCAGAAGAGTCGTCCTTAGTTTGATTTTAAGAAATCTCTGAAATAACACTCAGGCGTGTACCCCGGTTCATTAACTCGGATGGTTTTTGAAAATATGTTTGATTTCTCACAAAATAACACTATAAAGAACATTTGACCGCAAGGGCCCCCAATAGTGGAAGTGAAAGCCTTCCAAAGGTTCCGTTTTGCCTTTTTAGAAAGGTTTTATTAATCACAAAAATTGCTTTAGAGGCGTGTACCGGGGGTCACTGAATATATTGATTTTAAAGAATTGTTGAAATCTTTAGAAAAATGGCGTCAGAATGAACTTCTTCCGTCTAGAAATCAATGCACAAGAACCCTAAATCTACTTGAGAACCAGAAGAGGAGTCCTTAGTTTGATTTTAAGAAATCTCCGAAATAACACTCAAGCGTGTACCCCGGTTCAGTAACTCGGAGGATATTTAAAAATATGTTTGATTTCTCAGAAAATTGGCACTGTAAAGCACATTTGACCCAAAGGGCAACAAATAGTGAAAACCAAAGTCTTCCAAAGATCCCGTGTTACCTTTTTTAGATGGTTTTAACTAATCACGATAAAATGCCTCACACGCGTGTACCGGGGGTCACCGAACATAGAGATTTTAAAGAATTGTTGAAATCTTTAGAAAAATGGCTTCGGAATGAACTTCGATCGTCTAGAAATCAATGCATAGGAACCCTAAGTCTACTCGGGGACCAGAATTGGCATCCTTTGTTTGATTTTTATGAAATCTTCGAAATAACACTCAGGTGTGTACCCTGGTTCACTAACTCGGAGGATTTTTGAAAATATGTTTGATTTCTCACAAAATTAGCACTGTAAATCTCATTTGACCGCAAGGGCCCTAAATAGTGGAAGCAACATCCTACCAAAGGTTTCCTTTTCCTTTTTAGAATGGATTTAAATAATCTCTAAAAACGTCTCACAGGCGTGTACCGGGGGTCACTGAACATATAGATTTTAATGAATTGTTGAAATCTTTAGAAAAATGGCGTCGGAATGAACTTCGATTGTCTAGAAATCAATGCACAGGAACCCTAAGTCTACTCGGGGACCGTAAGAGGCATCCTTAGTTTGATTTTATGAAATCTCCGAAATAACACTCAGACGTGTACCCCGGTTCACTAACTCGGAGGATTTTTAAAAATATGTTTGATTTCTCAGAAATTGACACGTTAAAGCACATTTGACGCAATGGGCTCCCCAATAGTGGAAGCGACATCCTGCCAAAGGTTTCTTTTGCATTTTTGTAATGATTTTAAATAATCACTAAAATTTCCGCACAGGCGTGTACCGGGGATCACTAAACGTATAGATTTTAAAGATTTGTTGAAATCTTAAGAAAAATGTCGTCAGAATGAACTTCTACTGTCTAGAAATCAATGCACAGGAAGACAAAGTCTACTTGGGGACCAGAAGAGTCGTCCTTAGTTTGATTTTAAGAAATCTCTGAAATAACACTCAAGCGTGTACCCCGGTTCACTAACTCGGAGGTTTTTTAAACATATTTTGATTTCTCCGAAAATAGTACTCTATAGATGTAACAGCCCGATTCCCGAGCTGCTAGCTTAACTCGCTTAGTAATCACAAATCTCAATTAGCACCAAAATAATACTAATCACTTATGAATTAGATAACATTCGTAGCGGAAACAACCTGAAATATACGATCCTGGACCTGTGGGTTATGGGCCCACAAAACGATATCCTTTATATAAGACTTCAATTACATAGTCATTCAATCTCAATTTCCATGGCAAAAGAATAATCTATATTGTAAGTAATTCTAAATAAACTCCTCTATATACAAACTTAAATCTCAGAATTTAACCCACAATACACAATTCGAATAATAACTTTGCTCTCAACTCGCTTCTGGCTTCCAACACAATCCTGCAACAAAGTTTGACTCTGCCACCCACCAAGTGACAGGCCACAAAAATGACAACACTATCAGCAAAGCTGAGTACACACTGTGTAATAGAAAATACAAGTTTAGGTGTATTTTGAAAACTAATTGATAACACATCATCATAATAGCAAGTAGTCATAATCACTTCAATTACTTAGAGATGTCATAAGATCAATATTTTGATATGACCGCGAGCGTAGCAAACTGTTGAGGGTCGTCACCCCACCTTTTACTGTTCTGCTTGCAAGACTTAACCCGGACATGTCCTACTTCCGCCAGGATTTCCCCCTCCTGGTTGGGTAACAGTTAGGGAATACCCGCCCTAACCCGGGTGTATGCTCACGCCTCGCTTCCGTGATTAAAACCAATACATTTAGTGTTTCACTACCACACAATTCCATATACTTTACAAATTCCATTTAGAAGTATAAACATGGCAATTTAGTGTTTAAACCTAGCTTAGGATAAGTAAAACATCTTAAGTGAACCACAGCATGCCAAATCCATGTCATATACTCAAAGCACACATACTATTATGCATATCATAAGAGATTTCATTTCATAATCATGCTTCAAAATAGAAAGAAACAATCATTTAACCATAGGTAAGAAAATCTCTAGGTTACAATCCAAACTAAGTGTGTACCTTCACTTAGGTTGCTTAGTGCACTTAAAACTTCTTATCTCAAGTAGTTTACTCTTTCTACACCTTCCCCTGAATATGTAAAGTGCTAGGAATTAGTTTTCATAAGTTTTAGAACATGAAATACTAAGCTAAGTACAAGAGAGATATAAAGCTGTACTTACACAGTTTGCTTGATGTTTCTATGGAGTTTTCTACAACTTCCCAAAGCTTGAAAACTCTACCAAAAGCTTGAAACACTAGGGAATTATGTCTAGAAGAATTTTATGTAAAGAGAAGTAGGTGTTGAAGAAGAAATTTTAAGAGAAAGAATCGAAAAACCAAAACAGTCTTTTATAGACTGCAACTGGCGGTACCCCCATGGGAGGGAAACCTCTTCTGGGTGAGGTCGGTTTCTTGGAGTTTCTGAGTGATTCTTGCTTGAGGTGTTAGCTTAATGTGTTGGCTTTCATGCATGCGAAGATCTTTAAGAGATCGACACTCAAGCAGCTGGTAAGAGGCATTCTTTGAGGATAGGTACAAACTGATATTTTAGCTGGCCAGATTTTACTAAGTAAGGAATTCACCCTATTTAGCCACGTAAATTTTGATGGTGAATGACTATTTTAACCTTACAATATCCCAAACATAACATATGTCAAGTTTGAATAGGTTCTGAGCTCAAATTCAACCCAAAAAGGCTCTTTAACTGGAGGTTCATTGTTATGCGATAAAACAGTCTTTATGCGATTTTCGTAATCTTAAGGAATAAGCTCTCAAGGGATTTCTAACTTATCTATTGGTTTCCAAAGCTTTATTAACCACTAACAATGATAGTGCTTATCCTCTTTGACCTTTCTTAACCATTAAGAATGATAGTGCTTATCCACAAGCTTTCTTAACCACTAAGAATGTTAGAGCTTATCCACTTGCTTTCTTAACCACTAAGAATGTTAGAGCTTATCCACTTGCTTTCTTAACCACTAAGAATGATGGTTCTTATCCACTTTTGTCCTAGTATGATGTTGGAGAGAATTCTAACTACTTAAAGGACCAAAGCCTGATGAAGACTTAATATAGCTAACAGAATAATTGAACCTGCTTAAAAATTCAGGCTATTACAATAGAACATTTGACTGCAAGGGCCCCTCCAAAGGTTCCGTTTTGCCTTTTTAGAATGGTTTTTAATAATCAATAAAAACGTCTCACAGGCGTGTACCGGGGGTCACTGAACATATAGATTTTAATGAATTGTTGAAATCTTTAGAAAAATGGCGTCGGAATGAACTTCGATTTTCTAGAAACCAATGCACAGGAACCCTAAGTCTACTCGGGGACCAGAAGAGGCATCCTTAGTTTGATTTTATGAAATCTCCGAAATAACACTCAGGCGTGTACCCCGGTTCACTAACTCGGAGGATTTTTTAAAATATGTTTGATTTCTCACAAAATAGCACTATAAAGCACATTTGACCGCAAGGGTCCCCAATAGTGGAAGCGAAAGCCTTTTAAAGGTTCTGTTTTTCCTTTTTAGAATTATTATAAATGATCACTAAAATTGCCTCACAAGCGTGTACGGGGGTCACTGAACATATAGATTTTAAATAATTGTTGAAATCTTTAGAAAAATGGCGTCGGAAAGAACTTCTACCGTCTAGAAATCAATGCACAGGAACCCTAAGTCTACTCGGGGACCAGAAGTGGCAAAAGGCCCCCAATAGTTGAAGCGACATCCTGACAAAGGTTCCTTTTGCCTTTTTAGGATGGTTTTAAGGAATCACGAAAAATGCCTCACATTCGTGTACCGGGGGTAACTGAACATAGAGATTTTAAAGAATTGTGGAAATCTTTTGAAAAATGGCGTCAGAATGAACTTCTACTATCTAAAAATCAATGCATAGGAACCCTAAGTCTAGTTGGGGACCAGAAGTAGCGTCCTTAGGTTGATTTTAAGATATCTCCGAAATAACACTTAGGCATGTACCCCGGTTCACTAGCTCGAAACTTTTTGAAATTATGTTTGATTTCTAAGAAATTGACACGTTAAAGCACATTTGACGCAATGGGCCCCTCAATTGTGGAAGCGACATCCTGCCAATGGTTTCTTTTGCCTTTTTATAATGATTTTAAATAATCACTAAAATTGCCTCACAGGCGTGTACCGGGGGTCACTAAACATATAGATTTTAAAGAATTGTTGAAATCTTAAGAAAAATGGCGTCAGAATGAATTTCTACTGTCTAGAAATCAATGCACAGGAAGCCTAAGTCTACTTGGGTACCTGAAGAGTCGTCCTTAGTTTGATTTTAAGAAATCTCTGAAATAACACTCAAGCGTGTACCCCGGTTCACTAACTCGGAGGTTTTGTAAACATATTATGATTTCTCCGAAAATAGTACTCTAAAGAACATTTGACTACAAGGGACCCTAACATTGGAAGCCAAAGCTTCCAAAGGTTCCGTTTTGCCTTTTTAGAATGGTTTTAAATAATCACAAAAAATGTCTCACAGGCGTGTACCGGGGGTCACTGAACATATAGATTTTAGAAAATTTTTGAAATCTTTAGAAAAATGACGTTAGAATGAACTTCTACCGTGTAGAAATCAATGCACAGGAACCCTAAGTCTACTTGGGGACTAGAAGAGGCGTCCTTATTTTTTATTTAAAGAAATCTCCGAAATAACAATCCGGAGTTCACTAACTTAGAGGATTTTTAAAAATATGTTTGATTTATGAGAAAATGGCACTGTAAAACACATTTGACGCAAAGGGTCCCAAGTAGTGAAAGCCAAAGTCTTCCAAAGTTTTCGTGTTGCCTTTTTGAGATGGTTTTAAGTAATCACGAAAAATGCCTCACACGCGTGTACCGGGGGTCACCGAACATAGAGATTTTAAAGAATTTTTGAAATCCTTAGAAAAATGGCATCGGAATGTACTTTGACCGTCTAGAAATAAATGCACAGGAACCCTAAGTCTACTCGGGGACCAGAAGAGCCGTCCTTAGTTTGATTTAATGAAATCTTCGAAATAACACTCAGGCGTGTACCCCGGTTCACTAACTCGGATGGTTTTTGAAAATATGTTTGATTTCTCACAAAATAACACTATAAAGAACATTTGACCGCAAGGGCCCCCAATAGTGGAAGCGAAAGCCTTCCAAAGGTTCCGTTTTGCCTTTTTAGAAAGGTTTTATTAATCACTAAAATTGCTTTAGAGGCGTGTACCGGGGGTCACTGAATATATTGATTCTAAAGAATTGTTGAAATCTTTAGAAAAATGGCGTCAGAATGAACTTCTACCGTCTAGAAATCAATGCACAAGAACCCTAAATCTACTTGGGAACCAGAAGAGGCGTCCTTAGTTTGATTTTAAGAAATCTCCGAAATAACACTCAGATGTGTACCCCGGTTCAGTAACTCGGAGGATTTTTAAAAATATGTTTGATTTCTCAGAAAATGGCACTGTAAAGCACATTTGAACCAAAGGGCCACAAATAGTGAAAACCAAAGTCTTCCAAAGATCCCATGTTACCTTTTTTAGATGGTTTTAACTAATCACGAAAAATGCCTCACACGCGTGTACCGGGGGTCACCGAACATAGAGATTTTAAAGAATTGTTGAAATCTTTAGAAAAATGACTTCGGAATGAACTTCGATCGTCTAGAAATCAATGCATAGGAACCCTAGGTCTTCTCGGGGACCAGAAGAGGCATCCTTAGTTTAATTTTTATGAAATCTCCGAAATAACAATCAGGCGTGTACCCTGGTTCACTAACTCGGAGGATTTTTGAAAATATGTTTGATTTCTCACAAAATTAGCACTGTAAAGCACATTTGACCGCTAGGGCCCCAAATAGTGGAAGCGACATCCTACCAAAGGTTTCTTTTTCCTTTTAGAATGGTTTTAAATAATCTCTAAAAACGTCTCACAGGCGTGTACCGGGGGTCACTGAACATATAGATTTTAATGAATTGTTGAAATCTATAGAAAAATGGCGTCGGAATGAACTGCTATTGTCTAGAAATCAATGCACAGGAACCCTAAGTCTACTCGGGGACCAGAAGAGGCATCCTTAGTTTGATTTTATGAAATCTCCGAAATAACACTCAGGCGTGTACCCCGGTTCACTAACTCGGAGGATTTTCAAAAATATGTTTGATTTCTCAGAAATTGACACGTTAAAGCACATTTGACGCAAAGGGCCCCCAATAGTTGAAGCGACATCCTGACAAAGGTTCCTTTGGCCTTTTTAGGATGGTTTTAAGTAATCACGAAAAATGCCTCACATTCGTGTACCGGGGGTAACTGAACATAGAGATTTTAAAGAATTATGGAAATCTTTTGAATAATGGCGTCAGAATGAACTTCTACTATCTAAAAATCAATGCATAGGAACCCTAAGTCTAGTTGGGGACCAGAAGTAGCGTCCTTAGGTTGATTTTAAGATATCTCCGAAATAACACTTAAGCATGTACCCCGGTTCACTAACTCGAACCTTTTTAAAAATATGTTTGATTTCTCAGAAATTGACACGTTAAAGCACATTTGACGCAATGGGCCCCCCAATAGTGGAAGCGACATCCTGCCAAAGGTTCCGTTTGCCTTTTTATAATGATTTTAAATAATCACTAAAAATGCCTCACTAGCGTGTACCAGGGGTCACTAAACATATAGATTTTAAAGAATTGTTGAAATCTTAAGAAAAATGGCGTCAGAATGAACTTCAACTGTCTAGAAATCAATGCACAGGAAGCCTAAGTCTACTTGGGGACCATAAGAGTCGTCCTTAGTTTCATTTTAAGAAATCTCTGAAATAACACTCAAGCGTGTACCCCGGTTCACTAACTCGGAGGTTTTTTAAACATATTTTGATTTCTCCGAAAATAGTACTCTATTGAACATTTGACTGCAAGGGCCCCTAACATTGGAAGCCAAAGCTTCCAAAGGTTCCGTTTTGCCTTTTTAGAATGGTTTTTAATAATCACTAAAAACGTCTCACAGGCGTGTACCGGGGGTCACTGAACATATAGATTTTAATGAATTGTTGAAATCTTTAGAAAAATGGCGTCGGAATGAACTTCGATTGTCTAGAAATCAATGCACAGGAACCCTAAGTCTACTCGGGGACCAGAAGAGGCATCCTTAGTTTGATTTTATGAAATCTCCGAAATAACACTCAGGCGTGTACCCCGGTTCACTAACTCGGAGGATTTTTAAAAATATGTTTGATTTCTCTGAAATTGACACGTTAAAGCACATTTGACGCAAAAGGCCCCCCAATAGTTGAAGCGACATCCTGACAAAGGTTCCTTTTGCCTTTTTAGGATGGTTTAAAGTAATCACGAAAAATGCCTCACATTCGTGTACCGGGGGTAACTGAACATAGAGATTTTAAAGAATTGTGGAAATCTTTAGAAAAATGGCGTTAGAATGAACTTCTACTATCCAAAAATCAATGCATAGGAACCCTAAGTCTAGTTGGGGACCAGAAGTAGCGTCCTTAGGTTGATTTTAAGATATCTCAGAAAAACACTTAGGCATGTACCCCGGTTCACTAACTCGAAACTTTTTAAAAATATGTTTGATTTCTCAGAAATTGACACGTTAAAGCACATTTGACGCAATGGACCCCCCAATTGTGGAAGCGACATCCTGCCAAAGGTTCCTTTTGCCTTTTTATAATGATTTAAAATAATCACTAAAATTACCTAACAGGCGTGTACCGGGGGTCACTAAACAAATAGATTTTAAAGAATTGTTGAAATCTTAAGAAAAATGGCGTCAGAATGAACTTCTACTGTCTAGAAATCAATGCACAGGAAGCCTAAGTCTACTTGGGGACCAGAAGAGTCGTCCTTAGTTTGATTTTAAGAAATCTCCGAAATAACACTCAAGCGTGTACCCCGGTTCACTAACTCGGAGGTTTTTTAAACATATTTTGATTTCTCCGAAAATAGTACTCTATAGAACATTTGACTGCAAGGGCCCCTAACATTGGAAGCCAAAGCTTCCAAAGGTTTCGTTTTACCATTTTAGAAAGGTTTTTAATAATCACTAAAAACGTCTCACAGGCGTGTACCGGGGGCCACTGAACATATTGATTTTAATGAATTGTTGAAATCTTTAGAAAAATGGCGTCGGAATGAACTTCGATTGTCTAGAAATCAATGCACAGGAACCCTAAATCTACTCGAGGACCAGAAGAGGCATCCTTAGTTTGATTTTATGAAATCTCTGAAATAACACTCTGGCGTGTACCCCGGTTCACTAACTCGGAGGATTTTTAAAAATATGTTTGATTTCTCTGAAATTGACACGTTAAAGCACATTTGACGCAAAAGGCCCCCCAATAGTTGAAGCGACATCCTGACAAAGGTTCATTTTGCCTTTTTAGGATGGTTTTAAGTAATCACGAAAAATGCCTCACATTCGTGTACCGGGGGTAACTAAACATAGAGATTTTAAAGAATTGTGGAAATCTTTAGAAAAATGGCGTCAGAATGAACTTCTACTATCTAAAAATCAATGCATAGGAACCCTAAGTCTAGTTGGGGACCAGACGTAGCGACCTTAGGTTGATTTAAAGATATCTCCGAAATAACACTTAGGCATGTACCCCGGTTCACTAGCTCGAAACTTTTTAAAAATTTGTTTGATTTCTCAGAAATTGACACGTTAAAGCACATTTGACGCAATGGGTCCCCCCAATAGTGGAAGTGACATCCTGCCATAGGTTCCTTTTACCTTTTTATAATGATTTAAAATAATCACTAAAATTGCCTCACAGGCGTGTACCGGGGTCACTAAACATATAGATTTTAAAGAATTGTTGAAATCTTAAGAAAAATGACGTCAGAATGAACTTCTACTGTATAGAAATCAATGCACAGGAAGCCTAAGTCTACTTGGGGACCAGAAGAGTCGTCCTTAGTTTGATTTAATGAAATCTCTGAAATAACACTCAAGCGTGTACCCCGGTTCACTAACTCGGAGGTTTTGTTAACATATTTTGATTTCTCCGAAAATAGTATTCTAAAGAACATTTGACTGCAAGGGCCCCTAACATAAGGTTCCCTTTTGCCTTTTTAGAATGGTTTTAAATAATCACAAAAAATGTCTCACAGGCGTGTACCGGGGGACACTGAACATATAGATATTAGAAAATTGTTGAAATCATTAGAAAAATGGCGTTAGAATGAACTTCTACCGTCTAGAAATCAATGCACAGGAACCCTAAGTCTACTTGGGGACTAGAAGAGGCGTCCTTATTTTTTATTTAAAGAAATCTCCTAAATAACAATCCGACGTTCACTAACTTGGAGGATTTTTAAAAATATGATTGATTTCTGAGAAAATGACACTGTAAAACACATTTGACGCAAAGGGTCCCAAATAGTGAAAGCCAAAGTCTTCCAAAGGTTTCGTGTTGCCTTTTTGAGATGGTTTTAAGTAATCACGAAAAATGCCTCACACGCGTGTACCGGGGGTCACCGAACATAGAGATTTTAAAGAATTTTTGAAATCCTTAGAAATATGGCGTCGAAATGAACTTCGACCGTCTAGAAATAAATGCTCAGGAACCCTAAGTCTACTCGGGGACCAGAAGAGCCGTCCTTAGTTTGATTTAATGAAATCTTCAAAATAACACTCAGGCGTGTACCCCGGTTCACTATCTCGGATGGTTTTTGAAAATATGTTTGATTTCTCACAAAATAACACTATTAAGAACATTTGACCGCAAGGGCCCCCAATAGTGGAAGCGAAAGCCTTCCAAAGGTTCCGTTTTGCCTTTTTAGAAAGGTTATATTAATCACTAAAATTTCTATAGGGGAGTGTTCCGGGGGTCACTGAATATATTGATTTAAAAGAATTGTTGAAATCTTTAGAAAAATGGCGTCAGAATGAACTTCTACCGTCTAGAAATCAATGCACAAGAACACTAAATCTACTTGGGAACCAGAAGAGGCGTCCTTAGTTTGATTTTAAGAAATCTCCGAAATAACACTTAGGCGTGTACCCCGGTTCAGTAACTCGGAGGATTTTTAAAAATATGTTTGATTTCTCAAGAAAAATGGCACTATAAAGCACATTTGAACCAAAGGGCCACAAATAGTGAAAACCAAAGTCTTCCAAAGATCCCGTGTTACCTTTTTTAGATGGTTTTAACTAATCACGAAAAATGCCTCATAGGCGTGTACCGGGGGTCACCGAACATAGAGATTTTAAAGAATTGTTGAAATCTTTAGAAAAATGGCTTCGGAATGAACTTCGATCGTCAAGAAATCAATGCATAGGAACCCTAAGTCAACTCGGGGACCAGAAGAGGCATCCTTAGTTTGATTTTTATTAAATATCCGAAATAACACTCAGGCGTGTACCCTGGTTCACTAACTCGGAGGATTTTGAAAATATGATTGATTTCTCACAAAATTAGTACTGTAAAGCACATTTGACCGCTAGGGCCCCAAATAGTGGAAGCAACATCCTACAAAAGGTTTCTTTTTCCTTTTTAGAATGGTTTTAAATAATCTCTAAAAACGTCTCACAGGCGTGTACCGGGGGTCACTGAACATATAGATTTTAATGAATTGTTGAAATTTATTGAAAAATGGCGTCGGAATGAACTTCGATTGTCTAGAAATCAATGCACAGGGACCCTAAGTCTACTCGGGGACCAGAAGAGGCATCCTTAGTTTGATTTTATGAAATCTCCGAAATAACACTCAGGCGTGTACCCCGGCACATTTGACCGAAAGGGCCCCAAATAGTAAAAGCCAAAGTCTTCCAAAGGTTTCGTGTTGCCTTTTTTGGATGGTTTTAAGTAATCACAAAAAATGCCTCACAGGCGTGTACCGGTGGTCACCGAACATAGGGATTTTAAAGAATTGTTGAAATCTTTAGAAAAATGGGGTCGAAATGAACTTCGACCATCTAGAAATCAATGCACCGGAACCCTAAGTCTACTCGGGTTCCAGAAGAAGCATCCTTAGTTTGATTTTATGAAATCTCCGAAATAACACTCAGGCGTATACCCCGGTTCACTAACTCGGAGGATTTTTGAAAATTTGTTTGATTTCTCACAAAATAGCACAGTAAAGCACGTTTGACCAAAAGGGTCCCCAATAGTGGAAGCGAAAGCCTTGCAAAGGTTCTGTTTTTCCTTTTTAGAATGGTTTCAAATAATCACTAAAAATGCCTCACAGGCGTGTACCGGGGGTCACTGAACATATAGATTTTTAAGAATTGTAGAAATCATTAGAAAAAGGGCGTAAGAATGAACTTCTACCGTCTAGAAATCAATGCACAGTAACCCTAAGTATACTAGGGGACCAGAAGAGGCGTCCATTGTTTGATTTTAAGAAATCTCATAAATAACACTCAGGCGTGTACCCCGGTTCACTAACATGGAGGATATTTAATATTATGTTTGATTTCTCAGAAAATGGCACACTTGACCCAAAGAGACCCAAATAGTGAAAGTCAAAGTCTTCCAAAGGTTACATGTTGCCATTTTAGGATGGTTTTAAATAATCACGAAAAATGCCTCTCATGCGTGTATCGGGGGTCTCCGAACACAGAGATTTTAAAGAATTGTTGAAATTTTTAGAAAATGGCGTTAGAATGAACTTCTACCGTCTTGAAATCAATGCATAGGAACCCTAAGTCTACTTGGGAACCAAAAGAGGCGTCCTTAGTTTGATTTTAAGAAATCCTCGAACTAACACTCATGTGTCTACCCTGGTTAACTAACTCGGAGGATTTTTAAAAATATTTTTGATTTCTCAGAATATGGCACTGTAAAGCACATTTGACCCAAAGCGCCGCAAATATTGAAAGCTAAAGTCTTCAAAAGGTTTCGTGTTGCCTTTTTTAGGATGGTTTTAAATAATCACGAAAAATGCCTCACAGGCGTGTACCGGGGGTCACCGAACATAGAGATTTTAAAGAATTGTTGAAATCTTTAGAAAAATGGCATCGGAATTAACTTCGACCGTTTAGAAATCAATGCACAGGAACCCTAAGTCTACTCAGGGACCAGAAGTCGCATCCTTAGTTTTATTTGATGAAATCTCCGAAATAACACTCAGGCGTGTACCCCGGTTCACTAACTCGGAGGATTTTTGAAAATATGTTTGATTTCTCATAAAATGGCATTGTAAAGCACATTTGACCGAAAGGGCCCCAAACAGTGAAAGCCAAAGTTTTCCAAAGTTTTCGTGTTGCCTTTTTAGGATGGTTTTAAGTAATCACGAAAAATGCCTCACAGGCGTGTACCGGGGGTCACCGAACATAGAGATTTTATAAAAATTTTGAAATCTTTTGAAAAATGGCGTCGGAATGAACTTCGACCGTCTAGAAATCAATGCACCGGAACCCTAAGTCTACTCGGGGACCAGAAAAGGCATCCTTAGTTTGACTTTATGAAATCTCCGAAATAACACTCAGGCGTGTACCCCGGTTCACTAATTCGGAGGATTTTTGAAAATTTGATTGATTTCTCACAAAATAGCAATGTAAAGCATATTTGACCACAAGGGCCCCCAATAGTGGAAGAAAAAGCCTTGCAAAGGTTCTGTTTTTCCTTTTTAGAATAGTTTTAAATAATCACTAAAAATGCCTCAAAGGCGTGTACCGGGGGTCACCGAACATAGAGATTTAAAAGAACTATTGAGATCTTTAGAAAAATGGTATCGGAATGAACTTCGACCATCTAGAAATCAATGCATAGGAACCCTAAGTCTATTCGGGACCAGAAGAGGCATCCTTAGATTGATTTTATGAAATCTCCGAAATAACACTCAGGCGTGTACCCCGGTTCACTAATTCGGAGGATTTTTGAAAATATTTTTGTTTTCTCAGAATATGGCACTGTAAAGCACATTTGACGAAAGGGCCCTAAATAGTGAAATTCAAAGTAATCACGAAAAATGCCTCACAGGCGTGTACCGGGGGTCACCGAACATAGAGATTTTAAAGAATTGTTGAAATCTTTAGAAAAATAGCATCGGAATGAACTTCGACCGTCTTGAAATCAATGCACAGGAACTCCAAGTTTACTCGGGGACTAGAAGACGCATCCTTAGTTTTATTTTATGAAATCTCTGAAATAACACTCAGGCGTGTACCCCGGTTCACTAACTCGGAAGATTTTTAGAAATATGTTTGATTTCTCAGAAAATGGCACTGTAAAGCACATTTGACCGAAAGGGCCCCAAATAGTAAAAGCCAAAGTCTTCCAAAGGTTTCGTGGTGCCTTTTTAGGATGGTTTTAAGTAATCACGAAAAATGCCTCATAGACGTGTACCGGGGGTCACCGAACATAGAGATTTTTAAGAATTGTAGAAATCTTTAGAAAAATGGCATAAGAATGAACTTCAACCGTCTAGAAATCAATACACAGGAACCCTAAGTCTACTAGGGGACCAGAAGAGGCGTCCACAGTTTGATTTTAATAAATCTCGGAAATAACACTCAGGCGTGTACCCCGGTTCACTAACTTGGAGGATATTTAAAAATATGTTTGATTTCTCAGAAAATGGCACTCTAAAGCACATTTGAACCAAAGGGCCCCAAATACTGAAAGCCAAAGTCTTCCAAAGGTCACATGTTGCCTTTTTAGGATGGTTTTAAATAATCACGAAAAATGCATCGCACGCGTGTACCGGGGGTCACCGAACATAGAGATTTTAAAGAATTGTTGAAATCTTTAGAAAAATGGCGTTAGAATGAACTTCTACCGTCTAGAAATCAATGCATAGGAACCCTAAATCTACTTGGGGACCAGAAGAGGCGTCGTTAGTTTGATTTTAAGAAATCCCCGAAATAACACTTATGCGTGTACCCTAGTTAACTAACTCGGAGGATTTTTAAAAATAAGTTTGATTTCTTAGAATATGGCACTGTAAAGCACATTTGACCCAAAGCGCCGTAAATATTGAAAGCCAAAGTCTTCCAAAGGTTTCATGTTGCCTTTTAGGTTGGTTTTAAGTAATCACGAAAAATGCCTCACAGGCGTGTACCGGGGGTCACCGAACATAGAGATTTTAATGAATTGTTGAAATCTTTAGAAAAATGGCATCGGAATGAACTTCGACCGTCTAGAAATCAATGCACAGGAACCCTAAGTCTACTCGGGGACCAAAAGACGCATCCTTAGTTTAATTTCATGAAATCTCTGAAATAACACTCAGGTGTGTACCCCAGTTCACTAACTCAGAGGATTTTCGAAAATATGTTTGATTTCTCAGAAAATGGCACTGTAAAGCACATTTGACCGAAAGGGCCCCAAATAGTAAAAGCCAAAGTCTTCCAAAGGTTTCGTGTTGCCTCTTTAGGATGGTTTTAAGTAATCACGAAAAGTGCCTCACAAGCGTGTACCGGGGTCACCGAACATTGAGATTTTTAAGAATTGTAGAAATCTATAGAAAAATGGCGTAAGAATGAACTTCTACCGTCTAGAAATCAATGCACAGGAACCCTAAGTCAACTAAGGGACCAGAAGAGGCGTCCATAATCTGATTTTAAGAAATCTCCGAAATAACACTCAGACGTGTATCCCGGTTCACTAACTTGGAGGATATTTAAAAATATGTTTGATTTCTCAGAAAATGGCACTCTAAAGCACATTTGACCCAAAGGACCCCAAATAGTGAAAGGCAAAGTTTTCCAAAGGTTACATGTTGCCTTTTTAGGATGATTTTAAATAATCACGAAAAATGCCTCACAGGCGTGTATCGGGGGTCACCGAACATAGAGAATTTAATGAATTGTTGAAATCTATAGAAAAATGGCGTCAGAATGAACTTCTACCGTCTAGAAATCAATGCATAGGAACCCTAAGTCTACTTGGGGACAAAAAGAGGCGTTCTCAGATTGATTTTATGATATCACCGAAATAATACTCAAGCGTGTACCCTGGTTCACTAACTCGAAGGATTTTTAAAAATATGTTTGATTTCTCATAATATGGCACTGTAAAGCACATGTGACCCAAAGCGCCGCAAATAGTGATAGATAAAGTCTTCCAAAGGTTTCGTGTTGCCTTTTTAGGATGGTTTTAAGTAATCACGAAAAATGCCTCACATGCGTGTACCGGGGGTCACCGAACATAGATATTTTAAAGAACTGTTGAGATCTTTAGAAAAATGGCATCGAAATGAACTTCGACCATCTAGAAATCAATGCATAGGAACCCTAAGTCTATTCGGGGACCAGAAGAGGCATCCTTTGTTTAATTTTATGAAATCTCCGAAATAACACTCAGGCGTGTACCCCGGTTCACTAACTCGGAGGATTTTTGAAAATATGTTTGATTTCTGAGAAAATGGCACTGTAAAGCACATTTGACCGAAAGGGCCCCAAATAGTAAAAGCCAAAGTCTTCCAAAGGTTTCGTGTTGCCTTTTTAGGATGATTTTAAGTAATCACGAAAAATGCCTCACTGGCGTGTACCGGGGGTCACCGAACATAGAGATTTTTAAGAATTGTAGAAATCTTTAGAAAAATGGCGTAAGAATGAACTTTTAGCTACCGTCTAGAAATCAATGCACAGGAATCCTAAGTCTACTAAGGGACCAGATGAGGCGTCCATAATTTGATTTTAAGAAATCTCCGAAATAACACTCAGACGTGTATCCCGGTTCACTAACTTGGAGGATATTTAAAAATATGTTTGATTTCTCAGAAAATGGCACTCTAAAGCACATTTGACCCAAAGGGCCCCAAATAGTGAAAGGCAAAGTGTTCCAAAGGTTACATGTTGCCTTTTTAGGATGATTTTAAATAATCACGAAAAATGGCGTCAGAATGAACTTCTACCGTCTAGAAATCAATGCATAGGAACCCTAAGTCTATTTGGGGACCAAAAGAGGAGTCCTCAGTTTGATTTTATGATATCCCTGTAATAATACTCAAGCGTCTACCCTGGTTCACTAACTCGAAGGATTTTTTAAAATATGTTTGATTTCTCATAATATGGCACTGTAAAGCACATGTGACCCAAAGCGCCGTAAATAGTGATAGACAAAGTCTTCCAAAGGTTTTAAAGAACTATTGAGATCTTTAGAAAAATGGCATCGGAATGAACTTCGACCATCTAGAAATCAATGCATAGGAACCCTAAGTCTATTCGGGGACCAGAAAAGGCATCCTTAGTTTGATTTTATGAAATCTCCGAAATAACACTCAGGCGTGTACCCCGGTTCACTAACTCAGAGGATTTTTGAAAATATTTTTGTTTTCTTAGAATATGGCACTACAAAGCACATTTGACGAAAGGGCCCCAAATAGTGAAATTCAAAGTAATCACGAAAAATGCCTCACAGACGTGTACTTGGGGTCACCGAACATAGAGATTTTAAAGAATTGTTGAAATCTTTAGAAAAATGGCATCGGAATGAACTTCGACCGTCTAGAAATCAATGCACAGGAACCCTAAGTCTACTCGGGGACCAGAAGATGCATCCTTAGTTTTATTTTATGAAATCTCTGAAATAACACTCAGGCGTGTACCCCGGTTCACTAACTCGTAGGATTTTTGGAAATATGTTTGATTTCTCCGAAAATGGCACTGTAAAGCACATTTGACCGAAAGTGCCCCAAATAGTAAAAGCCAAAGTCTTCCAAAGGTTTCGTGGTGCCTTTTTAGGATGGTTTTAAGTAATCACGAAAAATGCCTCACAGGCGTGTATCGGGGGTCACCGAACATAGAGATTTTTAAGAATTGTAGAAATCTTAAGATAAATGGCGTAAGAATGAACTTCTACCGTTTAGAAATCAATGCACAGGAACCTAAATCTACTAGGGGACCAGAAGAGGCGTCCAAAGTTTGATTTTAAGAAATCTCGGAAAATGTCTCACATGCGTGTACCGGGGGCCGAACATAGAGATTTTAAAGAATCGTTGAAATCTTTAGAAAAATGGGGTCGGAATGAACTTCGACCATCTAGAAATCAATGCACCGGAACCCTAAGTCTACTCGGGGACCAGAAGAAGCATCCTTAGTTTGATTTTATGAAATCTCCGAAATAACACTCAACCGTTCACTAACTCAGAGGATTTTTGAAAATTTGTTTGATTTCTCACAAAATAGCACAGTAAAGCATATTTGACCACAAGGGCCCCCAATAGTGGAAGCGAAAGCCTTGCAAAGGTTCTGTTTTTCCTTTTTAGAATGGTTTTAAATAATCACTAAAAATGCCTCACAGGCGTGTACCGGGGGTCACTGAACATATAGATTTTTAAGAATTGTTGAAATCTTTAGAAAAAGGGCGTAAGAATGAACTTCTACCGTCTAGAAATCAATGCACAGTAACCCTAAGTATACTAGGGGACCAGAAGAGGCGTCCATAGTTTGATTTTAAGAAATCTCATAAATAACACTCAGGCGTGTACCCCGGTTCACTAAATTGGAGGATATTTAAAATTATGTTTGATTTCTCGGAAAATGGCACACTTGACCCAAAGGGACCCAAATAGTGAAAGCCAAAGTCTTCCAAAGGTTACATGTTGCCTTTTTTGGATGGTTTTAAATAATCACGAAAAATGCCTCACATGCGTGTATCGGGGGTCACCGAACATAGAGATTTTTAAGAATTGTTGAAATCTTTAAAAAATGGCGTTAGAATGAACTTCTACCGTCTAGAAATCAATGCATAGAAACCCTAAGTCTACTTGGGAACCAAAAGAGGCATCCTTAGTTTGATTTTAAGAAATCCCCGAAATAACACTCAGGTGTCTACCCTGGTTAACTAACTCGGAGGATTTTTAAAAATATGTTTGATTTCTCAGAATATGGCACAGTAAAGCACATTTGACCCAAAGCGCCGCAAATATTGAAAGGTAAAGTCTTCCAAAGGTTTCGTGTTGCCTTTTTTAGGCGTGTACCGGGGGTCACCGAACATAGAGATTTTAAAAAATTATTGAAATCTTTAGAAAAATGGCATCGAAATTAACTTCGACCGTCTAGAAATCAATGCACAGGAACCATAAGTCTACACAGGTACCAGAAGAGGCATCATTAGTTTTATTTTATGAAATCTCCGAAATAACACTCGGGCGTGTACCCCGGTTTACTAACTCGGAGGATTTTTGAAAATATGTTTGATTTCTCATAAAATGGCATTGTAATGCACATTTGACCGAATGGGCCCCAAACAGTGAAAGCCAAAGTTTTCCAAAGTTTTCGTTTAGCCTTTTTAGGATGGTTTTAAGTAATCAGGAAAAATGCCTCACAGGCGTGTACCGGGGGTCACCGAACATAGAGATTTTAAAGAAATTTTGAAATCTTTTGAAAAATGGCGTCGGAATGAACTTCGACCGTCTAGAAATCAATGCACCGGAACCCTAAGTCTACTCGGGGACCAGAAGAGGCATCCTTAGTTTGACTTTATGAAATCTCCGAAATAACACTCAACCGTTCACTAACTCAGAGGATTTTTGAAAATTTGTTTGATTTCTCACAAAATAGCGCTGTAAAGCATAATTGACCACAAGGGCCTCCAATAGTGGAAGCGAAAGCCATGCAAAGGTTCTGTTTTTCCTTTTTAGAATAGTTTTAAATAATCACTAAAAATGCCTCACAGGCGTGTACCGGGGGTCACTAAACATATAGATTTTTAAGAATTGTAGAAATCTTTAGAAAAATGGCGTAAGAATGAACTTCTACCGTCTAGAAATCAATGCACATACAGGAACCCTTAGTCTACTAGGGGACCAGAAGTGGCGTCCATAGTTTGATTTTAAGAAATCTCGGAAATATCACTCAGGCGTGTACCCCGGTTCACTAACTTGGAGGATATTTAAAAATATGTTTGATTTCTCAGAAAAATGGCACTCTAAAACACATTTAACCCAAAGGGCCCCAAATACTGAAAGCCAAAGTCTTCCAAAGGTTACATGTTGCCTATATAGGATGGTTTTAAATAATCACGAAAAATGCCTCACACGCGTGTACCGGGGGTCACCGAACATAGAGATTTTCAAGAATTGTTGAAATCTTTAGAAAAATGGCGTTATAATGAACTTCTACCGTCTAGAAATCAATGCATAGGAACCCAAAGTCTACTCGGAGACCAGAAGAGGCATCCTTAGTTTTATTTTATGAAATCTCCGAAATAACACTCAGGCGTGTACCCCGGTTCACTAACTCGGAGGATTTTTGAAAATATGTTTGATTTCTCATAAAATGGCACTCTAAAGCACATTTGACCCAAAGGGCCCCAAATACTGAAAGCCAAACTCTTCCAAAGGTTACATGTTGCCTTTTTAGGATGGTTTTAAATAATCACGAAAAATGCCTCACACGCGTGTACCGGGGGTCACCGAACATAGAGATTTTAAGAATTGTTGAAATCTTTAGAAAAATGGCATTATAATGAACTTCTACCGTCTAGAAATCAATGCATAGGAACCCTAAGTCTACTTGGGGACCAGAAGAGGCGTCGTTAGTTTGATTTTAAGAAATCCCCGAAATAACGCTTAGGCGTGTAC
Organism: Beta corolliflora; assembly: GCA_947648045.1. Classification (NCBI taxonomy): domain Eukaryota; kingdom Viridiplantae; phylum Streptophyta; class Magnoliopsida; order Caryophyllales; family Amaranthaceae; genus Beta; species Beta corolliflora. The sequence goes on along the minus strand of CANSZD010003088.1, from coordinate 91,060 downwards.
CCTGGTTAACTAACTCGGAGGATTTTTAAAAATAAGTTTGATTTCTTAGAATATGGCACTGTAAAGCACATTTGACCCAAATCGCCGCAAATATTGAAAGCCAAAGTCTTCCAAAGGTTTCATGTTGCCTTTTAGGATGGTTTTAAGTAATCACGAAAAATGCCTCACAGGCGTGTACCGGGGGTCACCGAACATAGAGATTTTAAAGAATTGTTGAAATCTTTAGAAAAATGGCATCGGAATGAACTTCGACCGTCTAGAAATCAATGCACAGAAACCCTAAGTCTACTCGGGGACCAGAAGACGCATCCTTAGTTTAATTTTATGAAATCTCTGAAATAACACTCAGGTGTGTACCCCGGTTCACTAACTCAGAGGATTTTCGAAAATATGTTTGATTTTTCAGAAAATGGCACTGTAAAGCACATTTGACCGAAAGGGCCCCAAATAGTAAAAGCCAAAGTCATCCAAAGGTTTCATGTTGCCTCTTTAGGATGGTTTTAAGTAATCACGAAAAGTGCCTCACAGGCGTGTACCGGGGGTCACCGAACATAGAGATTTTTAAGAATTGTAGAAATCTATAGAAAAATGGCGTAAGAATGAACTTCTACCGTCTAGAAATCAATGCACAGGAACCCTAAGTCAACTAAGGGACCAGAAGAGGCATCCATAATCTGATTTTAAGAAATCTCCGAAATAACACTCAGACGTGTATCCCGGTTCACTAACTTGGAGGATATTTAAAAATATGTTTGATTTCTCAGAAAATGGCACTCTAAAGCACATTTGACCCAAAGGACCCCAAATAGTGAAAGGCAAAGTTTTTCAAAGGTTACATGTTGCCTTTTTAGGTTGATTTTAAATAATCACGAAAAATGCCTCACAGGCGTGTATCGGGGGTCACCGAACATAGAGATTTTAATGAATTGTTGAAATCTATAGAAAAATGGCGTCAGAATGAACTTCTACCGTCTAGAAATCAATGCATAGGAACCCTAAGTCTACTTGGGGACCAAAAGAGGCGTTCTCAGATTGATTTTATGATATCACCGAAATAATACTCAAGCGTGTACCCTGGTTCACTAACTCGAAGGATTTTTAAAAATATGTTTGATTTCTCATAATATGGCACTGTAAAGCACATGTTACCCAAAGCGCCGCAAATAGTGATAGACAAAGTCTTCCAAAGGTTTCGTGTTGCCTTTTTAGGATGGTTTTAAGTAATCACGAAAAATGCCTCAAATGCGTGTAACGGGGGTCACCGAACATAGATATTTTAAAGAACTGTTGAGATCTTTAGAAAAATGGCATCGAAATGAACTTCGACCATCTAGAAATCAATGCATAGGAACCCTAAGTCTATTCGGGGACCAGAAGAGGCATCCTTTGTTTGATTTTATGAAATCTCCGAAATAACACTCAGGCGTGTACCCCGGTTCACTAACTCGGAGGATTTTTTAAGATATTTTTTATTTCTCAGAAAATGGCACTGTAAAGCACATTTGACGAAAGGGCCCCAAATAGTTAAATTCAAAGTCTTCCAAAGGTTTTATGTTGCCTGTAGAGGATGGTTTTATGTAATCACGAAAAATGCCTCTCAGGCGTGTACCGGGGGTCACCGAACATAGAGATTTATAGAATGGTTGAAATTTTTAGAAAAATGGCATCGGAATGAACTTCGACCATCTAGAAATCAATGCACCGGAACCATAAGTCTACTCGGGGACCAGAAGTGGTATATTTTGTTTGATTTTATGAAGTCACTAAAATAACACTCAGGCGTGACTCGGAGGATTTTTGAAAATATGTTTAATTTCTCAGATAATGGCACTGTAAAGCACATTTGACCGAAAGGGCCCCAAATCGTAAAAGCCAAAGTCTTCCAAAGGTTTCGTGTTGCCTTTTTAGGATGGTTTTAAGTATTCACGAAAAATGCCTCACAGGCGTGTACCGGGGGTCACCGAACATAGAGATTTTAAAGTATTGTTGAAATCTTTAGAAAAATGGGGTCGGAATGAACTTCGACCATCTAGAAATCAATGCACCGGAACCCTAAGTCTACTCGGGGACCATAAGAAGCATCCTTAGTTTGATTTTAGGAAATCTCCGAAATAACACTCAGGTGTATACCCCGGTTCACTAACTCGGAGGATTTTTGAAAATTTGTTTGATTTCTCACAAAATTGCACAGTAAAGCACATTTTACCACAAGGGCCTCCAATAGTGGAAGCGAAAGTCTTGCAAAGGTTCTGTTTTTCCTTTTTAGGATGGTTTTAAATAATCACGAAAAATGCCTCACATGCGTGTATCGGGGGTCACCGAACATAGAGATTTTAAAGAATTGTTGAAATCTTTAGAAAATGGCGTTAGAATGAACTTCTACCGTCTTGAAATCAATGCATAGGAACCCTAAATCTACTTGGGAACCAGAAGAGGCGTCCTTAGTTTGATTTTAAGAAATCCCCGAAATAACACTCAGGTGTCTACCCTGGTTAACTAACTCGGAGGATTTTTAAAAATATGTTTGATTTCTCAATATATGGCACTGTAAAGCACATTTGACCCAAAGCGCCGCAAATATTGAAAGCTAAAGTCTTCCAAAGGTTTCGCGTTGCCTTTTTTAGGATGGATTTAAATAATCACGAAAAATGCCTCACAGGCGTGTACCGGGGGTCACCGAACATAGAGATTTGAAAGAATTATTGAAATCTTTAGAAAAATGGTCTCGGAATTAACTTCGACCGTCTTGAAATCAATGCACAGGAACCCAAAGTCTACTCAGAGACCAGAAGAGGCATCCTTAGTTTTATTTTATGAAATCTCCGAAATAACACTCAGGCGTGTACCCCGGTTCACTAACTCGGAGGATTTTTGAAAATATGTTTGATTTCTCATAAAATGGCACTCTAAAGCACATTTGACCCAAAGGGCCCCAAATACTGAAAGCCAAACTCTTCCAAAGGTTACATGTTGCCTTTTTAGGATGGTTTTAAATAATCACGAAAAATGCCTCACACGCGTGTACCGGGGGTCACCGAACATAGAGATTTTAAGAATTGTTGAAATCTTTAGAAAAATGGCATTATAATGAACTTCTACCGTCTAGAAATCAATGCATAGGAACCCTAAGTCTACTTGGGGACCAGAAGAGACGTCGTTAGATTGATTTTAAGAAATCCCCGAAATAACACTTAGGCGTGTACCCTGGTTAACTAACTCGGAGGATTTTTAAAAATAAGTTTGATTTCTTAGAATATGGCACTGTAAAGCACATTTGACCCAAAGCGCCGCTAGAAATGGCGTAAGAATGAACTTCTACCGTCTAGAAATCAATGCACATATAGGAACCCTAACTCTACTAGGGGACCAGAAGAGGCGTCCATAGTATGATTTTAAGAAATCTCGGAAATAACACTCAGACGTGTACCCCGGTTCACTAACTTGGAGGATATTTAAAAATATGTTTGATTTCTCAGAAAAATGGCACTCTAAAGCACATTGGACCCAAAGGGCCCCAATTACTTAAAGCCAAAGTCTTCCAAAGGTTACATGTTGCCTTTTTAGGATGGTTTTAAATAATCACGAAAAATGCCTCACACGCGTGTACCAGGGGTCACCGAACATAGAGATTTTGAAGAATTGTTGAAATCTTTAGAAAAATGGCGTAAGAATGAACTTCTACCGTGTAGAAATCAATGCATAGGAACCCTAAGTCTACTTGGGGACCAGAAGAGGCGTCGTTAGTTTGATTTTAAGAAATCCCCGAAATAACGCTTAGGCGTGTACCCTGGTTAACTAACTCGGAGGATTTTTAAAAATAAGTTTGATTTCTTAGAATATGGCACTGTAAAGCACATTTGACCCAAATCGCCGCAAATATTGAAAGCCAAAGTCTTCCAAAGGTTTCATGTTGCCTTTTAGGATGGTTTTAAGTAATCACGAAAAATGCCTCACAGGCGTGTACCGGGGGTCACCGAACATAGAGATTTTAAAGAATTGTTGAAATCTTTAGAAAAATGGCATCGGAATGAACTTCGACCGTCTAGAAATCAATGCACAGAAACCCTAAGTCTACTCGGGGACCAGAAGACGCATCCTTAGTTTAATTTTATGAAATCTCTGAAATAACACTCAGGTGTGTACCCCGGTTCACTAACTCAGGGGATTTTCGAAAATATGTTTGATTTCTCAGAAAATGGCACTGTAAAGCACATTTGACCGAAAGGGCCTCAAATAGTAAAAGCCAAAGTCTTCCAAAGGTTTCGTGTTGCCTCTTTAGGATGGTTTTAAGTAATCACGAAAAGTGCCTCACAGGCGTGTACCGGGGGTCACCGAACATAGAGATTTTTAAGAATTGTAGAAATCTATAGAAAAATGGCGTAAGAATGAACTTCTACCGTCTAGAAATCAATGCATAGGAACCCTAAGTCTACTTGGGGACCAGAAGAGACGTCGTTAGATTGATTTTAAGAAATCCCCGAAATAACACTTAGGCGTGTACCCAGGTTAACTAACTCGGAGGATTTTTAAAAATAAGTTTGATTTCTTAGAATATGGCACTGTAAAGCACATTTGACCCAAAGCGCCGCTAGAAATGGCGTAAGAATGAACTTCTACCGTCTAGAAATCAATGCACATATAGAAACCCTAAGTCTACTAGGGGACCAGAAGAGGCGTCCATAGTTTGATTTTAAGAAATCTCGGAAATAACACTCAGACGTGTACCCCGGTTCACTAACTTGGAGGATATTTAAAAATATGTTTGATTTCTCAGAAAAATGGCACTCTAAAGCACATTTGACCCAAAGGGCCCCAATTACTTAAAGCCAAAGTCTTCCAAAGGTTACATGTTGCCTTTTTAGGATGGTTTTAAATAATCACGAAAAATGCCTCACACGCGTGTACCGGTGGTCACCGAACATAGAGATTTTGAAGAATTGTTGAAATCTTTAGAAAAATGGCGTAAGAATGAACTTCTACCGTCTAGAAATCAATGCATAGGAACCCTAAGTCTACTTGGGGACCAGAAGAGGCGTCGTTAGTTTGATTTTAAGAAATCCCCGAAATAACGCTTAGGCGTGTACCCTGGTAAACTAACTCGGAGGATTTTTAAAAATAAGTTTGATTTCTTAGAATATGGCACTGTAAAGCACATTTGACCCAAATCACCGCAAATATTGAAAGCCAAAGTCTTCCAAAGGTTTCATGTTGCCTTTTAGGATGGTTTTAAGTAATCACGAAAAATTCCTCACAGGCGTGTACCGGGGGTCACCGAACATAGAGATTTTAAAGAATTGTTGAAATCTTTAGAAAAATGGCATCGGGATGAACTTCGATCGTCTAGAAATCAATGCACAGGAACCCTAAGTCTACTCGGGGACCAGAAGACGCATCCTTAGTTTAATTTTATGAAATCTCTGAAATAACACTCAGGCGTGTACCCCGGTTCACTAACTCAGAGGATTTTTGAAAATATGTTTGATTTCTCAGAAAATGGCACACTTGACCCAAAGGGATCCAAATATTGAAAGCCAATGACTTCCAAAGGTTACATGTTGCCTTTTTAGGATGGTTTTAAATAATCACGAAAAATGCCTCACATGCGTGTATCGGGGGTCACCGAACATAGAGATTTTAAAGAATTGTTGAAATCTTTAGAAAATGGCGTTAGAATGAACTTCTACCGTCTTGAAATCAATGCATAGGAACCCTAAGTCTACTTGGGAACCAGAAGAGGCGTCCTTAGTTTGCTTTTAAGAAATCCCCGAAATAACACTCGGGTGTCTACCCTGGTTAACTAACTCGGAGGATTTTTAAAAATATGTTTGATTTCTCAATATATGGCACTGTAAAGCACATTTGACCCAAAGCGCCGCAAATATTGAAAGCTAAAGTCTTCTAAAGGTTTCGTGTTGCCTTTTTTAAGATGGTTTTTAATAATCATGAAAAATGCCTCACAGGCGTGTACCGGGGGTCACCGAACATAGAGATTTGAAAGAATTGTTGAAATCATTAGAAAAATGGCATCGGAATTAACTTCGACCGTCTAGAAATCAATGCACAGGAACCCTAAGTCTACTCAGAGACCAGAAGAGGCATCCTTAGTTTTATTTTATGAAATCTCCGAAATAACACTCAGGCGTGTACCCCGGCTCACTAACTCGGAGGATTTTTGAAAATATGTATGATTTCTCATATAATGGCATTGTAAAGCACATTTGACCGAAAGGGCCCCAAACAGTGAAAGCCAAAGTTTTCCAAAGTTTTCGTGTTGCCTTTTTAGGATGGTTTTAAGTAATCACGAAAAATGCCTCACAGGCGTGTACCGGGGGTCACCGAACATAGAGATTTTAAAGAAATTTTGAAATCTATAGAAAAATGGCGTCGGAATGAACTTCGACCTTCTAGAAATCAATGCACCGGAACCCTAAGTCTACTCGGGGACCAGAAGAGGCTTCCTTAGTTTGACTTTATGAAATATCCGAAATAACACTCAGCCGTTCAATAACTTGGAGGATTTTTTAAAATTTGTTTGATTTCTCACAAAATAGCATTGTAAAGCATATTTGACCACAAGGGCCCCCAATAGTGGAAACGAAAGCCTTGCAAAGGTTCTGTTTTTCCTTTTTAGAATAGTTTTAAAATATCACTAAAAATGCCTCACAGGCGTGTATCGGGGGTCACTGAACATATAGATTTTTAAGAATTGTAGAAATCTTTAGAAAAATGGCGTAAGAATGAACTTCTACCGTCTAGAAATCAATGCACAGGAACCCTAAGTCTACTAGGGGACCAGAAGAGGCGTCCATAGTTTGATTTTAAGAAATCTCGGAAATAACACTCAGGCGTGTACCCCGGTTCACTAACTAGGAGGATATTTAAAAATATGTTTGATTTCTCAGAAAATGGCATTCTAAAGCACATTTGACCCAAAGGGCCCCAAATACTGAAAGCCAAAGTCTTCCAAAGGTTACATGTTGCCTTTTTAGGATGGTTTAAAATAATCACGAAAAATGCCTCACACGCGTGTACCGGGGGTCACCGAACATAGAGATTTTTAAGAATTGTAGAAATCTTTAGAAAAATGGCGTAAGAATGAACTTCTACCGTCTAGAAATCAATGCACAGGAACCCTAAGTCTACTAAGTGACCAGAAGAGGCGTCCATAATTTGATTTTAAGAAATCTCCGAAATAACACTCAGACGTGTATCCCGGTTCACTAACTTGGAGGATATTTAAAAATATGTTTGATTTCTCAGAAAATGGCACTCTAAAGCACATTTGACCCAAAGGGCCCCAAATAGTGAAAGGCAAAGTTTTCCAAAGGTTACATGTTGCCTTTTTAGGATGATTTTAAATAATCACGAAAAATGCCTCACAGGCGTGTATCGGGGGTCACCGAACATAGAGATTTTAATGAATTGTTGAAATCTTTAGAAAAATGGCGTCAGAATGAACTTCTACCGTCTAGAAATCAATGCATAGGAACCCTAAGTCTACTTGGGGACCAGAAGAGGCGTCCTCAGTTTGATTTTATGATATCCCCGAAATAATACTCAAGCGTGTACCCTGGTTCACTAACTCGAAGGATTTTTAAAAATATGTTTGATTTCTCATAATATGGCACTGTAAAGCACATGTGACCCAAAGCGCCGCAATTAGTGATAGAAAAAGTCCTCTAAAGGTTTCGTGTTGCCTTTTTAGGATGGATTTAAGTAATCACGAAAAATGCCTCACAGGCGTGTACCGGGGTCACCGAACATAGAGATTTTAAAGAACTATTGAGATCTTTAGAAAAATGGCATCGGAATGAACTTCGACCATCTAGAAATCAATGCATAGGAACCCTAAGTCTATTCGGGGACCAGAAGAGGCATCCTTAGTTTGATTATATGAAATCTCCGAAATAACACTCAGGCGTGTACCCCGGTTCACTAACTAGGAGGATTTTTGAAAATATTTTTGTTTTTTCAGAATATGGCACTCTAAAGCACATTTGACGAAAGGGCCCCAAATAGTGAAATTCAAAGTCATCCAAAGGTTTCATGTTGCCTTTTAGGATGGTTTTAAGTAATCACGAAAAATGCCACACAGGCGTGTACCGGGGGTCACCGAACATAGAGATTTTAAAGAATTGTTGAAATCTTTAGAAAAATGGCATCGGACTGAACTTCGACCGTCTAGAAATCAATGCACAGGAACCCTAAGTCTACTCGGGGACCAGAAGACGCATCCTTAGTTTTATTTTATCAACTCTCTGATATAACACTCAGGCGTGTACCCCGGTTCACTAACTCGGAGGATTTTTTAGAAATATGCTTGATTTCTCAGAAAATGGCACTGTAAAGCACATTTGACCAAAAGGGCCCCAAATAGAAAAAGCCAAAGTCTTCCAAAGGTTTCGTGTTGCCTTTTTAGGATGGTTTTAAGTAATCACGAAAAATGGCTCACAGCCGTGTACCGGGGGTCACCGAACATAGAGATTTTTAAGAATTGTAGAAATCTTTTGAAAAATGGCGTAAAAATGAACTTCTACCGTCTAGAAATCAATGCACAGGAACCCTAAGTCTACTAGGGGACCAGAAGAGGCGTCCATAGTTTGATTTTAAGAAATCTCGGAAATAACACTCAGGCGTGTACCCCGGTTCACTAACTTGGAGGATATTTAAAAATATGTTTGATTTCTCAGAAAAAGGCACTCTAAAGCACATTAGACCCAAAGGGCCCCAAATAGTAAAAGCCAAAGTCTTCCAAAGGTTACATGTTACCTTTTTAGGATGGTTTTAAATAATCACGAAAAATGCCTCACAGGCGTGTACCGGGGGTCACCGAACATAGAGATTTTAAAGAATTGTTGAAATCTTTAGATAAATGACGTTAGAATGAACTTCTACCGTCTAGCAATCAATGCATAAGAACCCTAAGTCTACTTGGGGACCAGAAGAGGCGTCGTTAGTTTGATTTTAAGAAATCCCCGAAATAACACTTAGGCGTGTACCCTGATTTACTAACTCGAAGGATTTTTAAAAATATGTTTGATTTCATAGAATATGGCACAGTAAAGTACATTTTACCCAAAGCGCCGCAAATACTGAAAGCCAAAGTCTTCCAAAGGTTTCATGTTGCCTTTTTAGGATGGTTTTAAGTAATCACGAAAAATGCCTCACAGGCGTGTACCGGGGGTCACCAAACATAGAGATTTTAAATAATTGTTGAAATCTTTAGAAAAATGGCATCGGAATGAACTTCGACCGTCTAGAAATCAATGCACAGGAACCCTAAGTCTACTCGGGGACCAGAAGAAGCATCCTTAGTTTGATTTTATGAAATCTCCGAAATAACACTCAGGCGTATACCCCGGTTCACTAACTCGGAGGATTTTTGAAAATTTGTTTGATTTCTCACAAAATAGCACAGAAAAGCACATTTGACCACAAAGGCCCCCAATAGTGGAAGCGAAAGCCTTGCAAAGGTTCTGTTTTTCCTTTTTAGAATAGTTTTAAATAATCACTAAAAATGCCTCACAGGCGTGTACCGGGGGTCACTGAACATATAGATTTTTAAGAATTGTTGAAATCTTTAGAAAAAGGGCGTAAGAATGAACTTCTACCGTCTAGAAATCAATGCACAGGAACCCTAAGTATACTAGGGGACCAGAAGAGGCGTCCATAGTTTGATTTTAAGAAATCTCAGAAATAACACTCAGGCGTATACCCCGGTTCATTAACTTGGAGGATATTTAAAATTTTGTTTGATTTCTCGAAAAATGGCACACTTGACCCAAAGGGACCCAAATAGTGAAAGCCAAAGTCTTCCAAAGGTTACACGTTACTTTTTTAGGATGGTTTTAAATAATCACGAAAAATGCCTCACATGCGTGTATCGGGGGTCACCGAACATAGAGATTTTAAAGAATTGTTGAAATCTTTAGAAAAAGGGCGTAAGAATGAACTTCTACCGTCTAGAAATCAATGCATAGAAACCCTAAGTCTACTTGGGAACCAAAAGAGGCGTCCTTAGTTTGATTTTAAGAAATCTCCGAAATAACACTTAGACGTGTACCCTGGTTAACTAACTCGGAGGATTTTTAAAAATAAGTTTGATTTCTTAGAATATCGCACTGTAAAGCACATTTGACCCAAAGTGCCGCAAATATTGAAAGCCAAAGTCTTCCAAATGTTTCATGTTGCCTTTTAGGATGGTTTTAAGTAGGCAATCACGAAAAATGCCACACAGGCGTGTACCGGGGGTCACCGAACATAGAGATTTTAAAGAATTGTTGAAATCTTTAGAAAAATGGCATCGGAATGAACTTCGACCGTCTAGAAATCAATGCACAGGAACCCTAAGTCTACTCGGGGACCAGAAGACGCATCCTTAGTTTAAGTTTATGAAATCTCTGAAATAACACTCAGGTGTGTACCCCGGTTCACTAACTCAGAGGATTTTTGAAAATATGTTTGATTTCTCAGAAAATGGCACTGTAAATCACATTTGACCGAAAGGGCCCCAAATAGTAAAAGCCAAAGTCTTCCAAAGGTTTCGTGTTGCCTTTTTAGGATGGTTTTAAGTAATCACGAAAAATGCCTCACATGCGTGTACCGGGGGTCACCGAACATAGAGATTTTTAAGAATTGTAGAAATCTTTAGAAAAATGGCGTAAGAATGAACTTCAACCGTCTAGAAATCAATGCACAGGAACCCTAAGTCAACTAAGGGACCAGAAGAGGCGTGCATAATTTGATTTTAAGAAATCTCCGAAATAACACTCAGACGTGTATCCCGGTTCACTAACTTGGAGGATATTTAAAAATATGTTTGATTTCTTAGAAAATGGCACTCTAAAGCACATTTGACCCAAAGGACCCCAAATAGTGAAAGGCAAAGTTTTCCAAAGGTTACATGTTGCCTTTTAGGATGATTTTAAATAATCACGAAAAATGCCTCACAGGCGTGTATCGGGGGTCACCGAACCTAGAGATTTTAATGAATTGTTGAAATCTTTAGAAAAATGGCGTCAGAATGAACTTCTACCATCTAGAAATCAATGCATAGGAACCTTAAGTCTACTTGGGGACCAAAAGAGGCGTCCTCAGTTTGATTTTATGATATCCCCGAAATAATACTCAAGCGTGTACCCTGGTTCACTAACTCGAAGGATTTTTAAAAATATGTTTGATTTCTCATAATATGGCACTGTAAAGCACATGTGACCCAAAGCGCCGCAAATAGTGATAGACAAAGTCTTCCAAAGGTTTCGTGTTGCCTTTTTAGGATGGTTTTAAGTAATCACGAAAAATGCCTCACAGGCGTGTACCGGGGGTCACCGAACATAGAGATTTTAAAGAACTGTTGAGATCTTTAGAAAAATGGCATCGAAATGAACTTCGACCATCTAGAAATCAATGCATAGGAACCCTAAGTCTATTAGGGGACCAGAAGAGGCATCCTTAGTTTGATTTTTTGAAATCTCCGAAATAACACTCAGGCGTGTACCCTGGTTCACTAACTCGGAGGATTTTTGAAAATATTTTTGATTTCTCAGAAAATGGCACTGTAAAGCACATTTGACGAAAGGACCCCAAATAGTGAAATTCAAAGTCTTCCAAAGGTTTCATGTTGCCAGTATAGGATAGTTTTATGTAATCACGAAAAATGCCTCACAGGCGTGTATCGGGGGTCACCGAACCTAGAGATTTAAAGAATTGTTGAAATTTCTAGAAAAATGGCATCGGAATGAACTTCGACCATCTAGAAATCAATGCACAGGAACCATAAGTCTACTCGGGGACCAGAAGAGGTATATTTTGTTCGATTTTATGAAGTCATTAAAATAACACTCAGGCGTGTACCCCGGTTCATTAACTCGGAGGATTTTTTAAAATATGTTTGATTTCTCAGAAAATGGCACTGTAAAGCACATTTGACCGAAAGGGCCCCAAATAGTAAAAGCCAAAGTCTTCCAAAGGTTTCGTGTTGCCTTTTTAGGATGGTTTTAAGTATTCACGAAAAATGCCTCACAGGCGTGTACCGGGGGTCACCGAACATAGATATTTTAAAGTATTGTTGAAATCTTTAGAAAAATGGGGTCGGAATGAACTTCGACCTTCTAGAAATCAATGCACCGGAACCCTAAGTCTACTCGGGGACCAGAAGAAGCATCCTTAGTTTGATTTTAGGAAATCTCCGAAATAACAGTCAGGCGTATACCCCGGTTCACTAACTCGGAGGATTTTTGAAAATTTGTTTGATTTCTCACAAAATAGCACAGTAAAGCACATTTGACCACAAGGGCCCCCAATAGTCGAAGCGAAAGCCTTGCAAAGGTTCTGTTTTTCCTTTTTAGAATGGTTTTAAATAATCACTAAAAATGCCTCACAGGCGTGTACCGGTGGTCACTGAACATATAGATTTTTATGAATTGTAGAAATCTTTAGAAAAAGGGCGTAAGAATGAACTTCTACCGTCTAGAAATCAATGCACAGTAAACCTAAGTATACTAGGGGACCAGAAGAGGCGTCCATAGTTTGATTTTATGAAATCTCATAAATAACACTCAGGCGTGTACCCCGGTTCACTAACTTGGAGGATATTTAAAATTTTGTTTGATTTCTCAGAAAATGGCACACTTGACCCAAAGGGATCCACATAGTGAAAGCCAAAGACTTCCAAAGGTTACATGTTGCCATTTTAGGATGGTTTTAAATAATCACGAAAAATGCCTCACATGCGTGTATCGGGGGTCACCGACCATAGAGATTTTAAAGAATTGTTGAAATCTTTAGAAAATGGCGTTAGAATGAACTTCTACCGTCTTGAAATCAATGCATAGGAACCCTAAGTCTACTTGTGAAACAGAAGAGGCGTCCTTAGTTTGATTTTAAGAAATCCCCGAAATAACACTCAGGTGTCTACCTTTGTTAACTAACTCGGAGGATTTTTAATAATATGTTTGATTTCTCAATATATGGCACTGTAAAGCACATTTTACCCAAAGCACCGCAAATATTGAAAGCTAAAGTCTACCAAATGTTTCGTGTTGCCTTTTTTAGGATGGTTTTAAATAATCACGAAAAATGCCTCACAGGCGTGTACCGGGGGTCACCGAACATAGAGATTTGAAAGAATTGTTGAAATCTTTAGAAAAATGGCATCGGAATTAACTTCGACCGTCTAGAAATCAATGCACAGGAACCCTAAGTCTACTCAGAGACCAGAAGAGGCATCCTTAGTTTTATTTTATGAAATCTCCGAAATAACACTCAGGCGTGTACCCCGGTTCACTAACTCGGAGGATTTTTGAAAATATGTTTGATTTCTCATAAAATGGCACTCAAAAACACATTTGACCCAAAGGGCCCCAAATACTGAAAGCCAAAGTCTTCCAAAGGTTACATGTTGCAAATTTTTGGATGGTTTTAAATAATCACGAAAAATGCCTCACACACGTGTACCGGGGGTCACCGAACATAGAGATTTTAAAGAATTGTTGAAATCTTTAGAAAAATGGCGTTAGAATGAACTTCTACCGTCTAGAAATCAATGCATAGGAACCCTAAGTCTACTTGGGGACCAAAAGAGGCGTCCTCAGATTGATTTTATGATATCCCCGAAATAATACTCAAGCGTGTACCATGGTTCACTAGCTCGAAGGATTTTTAAAAATATGTTTGATTTCTCATAATATGGCACTGTAAAGCACATGTGACCCAAAGCGCCGCAAATAGTGATAGACAAAGTCTTCCAAAGGTTTCGTGTTGCCTTTTTAGGATGGTTTTAAGTAATCACGAAAAATTCCTCACATGCGTGTACCGGGGGTCACCGAACATAGAGATTTGAAAGAATTGTTGAAATCTTTAGAAAAATGGCATCGGAATTAACTTCGACCGTCTAGAAATCAATGCACAGGAACCCTAAGTCTACTCAGAGACCAGAAGAGGCATCCTTAGTTTTATTTTATGAAATCTCCGAAATAACACTCAGGCGTGTACCCCGATTCACTAACTCGGAGGATTTTTGAAAATATGTTTGATTTCTCATAAAATGGCATTGTAAAGCACATTTGACCGAAAGGGCCCCAAACAGTGAAAGTCAATCGTTTCCAAGGTTTTCGTGTTGCCTTTTTAGGATGGTTTTAAGTAATCACGAAAAATGCCTCACAGGCGTGTACCGGGGGTCACCGAACATTGAGATTTTAAAGAAATTTTGAAATCTTCAGAAAAATGGCGTCGGAATGAACTTCGACCGTCTAGAAATCAATGCACCGGAACCCTAAGGCTACTCGGGGACCAGTAGAGGCATCCTTAGTTTGACTTTATGAAATCTCCGAAATAACACTCAGCCGTTCACTAACTTGGAGGATTTTTGAAAATTTGTTTGATTTCTCACAAAATAGCATTGTAAAGCATATTTGACCACAAGGGCCCCCAATAGTGGAAGCGAAATCCTTGCAAAGGTTCTATTTTTCCTTTTTAGAATAATTTTAAATAATCACTAAAAATGTCTCACAGGCGTGTATCGAGGGTCACTGAACATATAGATTTTTAAGAATTGTAGAAATCTTTAGAAAAATGGCGTAAGAATGAACTTCTACCGTCTAGAAATCAATGCACAGGAACCCTAAGTCTACTAGGGGACTAGAAGAGGCGTCCATAGTTTGATTTTAAGAAATCTCGGAAATAACACTCAGGCGTGTACCCCGGTTCACTAACTTGGAGGGTATTTAAAAATATGTTTGATTTCTCTGAAAATGGCACTCTAAGGCACATTTGACCCAAAGGGCCCCAAATACTGAAAGCCAAAGTCTTCCAAAGGTTACATGTTGCCTTTTTAGGATGGTTTAAAATAATCACGAAAAATGCCTCACACGCGTGTACCGGGGGTCACCGAACATAGAGATTTTTAAGAATTGTAGAAATCTTTAGAAAAATGGCGTAAGAATGAACTCCTACCGTCTAGAAATCAATGCACAGGAACCCTAAGTCTACTAAGGGACAAGAAGAGGCGTCCATAATTTGATTTTAAGAAATCTCTGAAAAAACACTTAAGCGTGTACCCTGGTTAACTAACTCGGAGGATTTTTAAAAATAAGTTTGATTTCTTAGAATATGGCACTGTAAAGCACATTTGACCCAAAGCACCGCAAATATTGAAAGCCAAAGTCTTCCAAAGGTTTCATGTTGCCTTTTAGGATGGTTTTATGTAATTACGAAAAATGCCTCACATGCGTGTACCGGGGGTCACCGAACATAGAGATTTTTAAGAATTATTGAAATCTTTAGAAAAATGGCGTAAGAATGAACTTCTACCGTCTAGAAATCAATTGGGGCCTTTTTTCTAAAGATTTCATAAAATCAAACTAAATGCCTCTTTCCGGTCCCCGAGTAGACTTAGGGTTCCTGCATGATTTCTGACGGTAGAAGTTCATTCCGACGCCATTTTTCTAAAGATTTCAACAATTCATTAAAATCTCTATGTTCGGTGACCCCGGACACGCCCGTGAGGCATTTTTCGTGATTATTTAAAATCATCCTAAAAAGGCAACATGTAACCTTTGGAAGACTTTGGCTTTCACTATTTGGGGCCCTTTTGGTCAAATGTGCTTTACAGTGCCATTTTCTCGAGAAATCAAACATATTTTTAAATATCCTCCGAGTTAGTGAACCGGGTACACGCCCGAGTGTTATTTCGGAGATTTCATAAAATCAAACTAAGGATGCCTCTTCCGGTCCCCTAGTAGACTTAGGGTTCCTGTGCATTGATTTCTAGACGGTCGAAGTTCATTCCGACGCCATTTTTCTAAAGATTTCAACAATTCTTAAAAATCTCTATGTTCGGTGACCCCCGACACACGCCCGTGAGGCATTTTTCGTGATTACTTAAAAACCATCCTAAAAAGGCAACACGAAACCTTTGGAAGACTTTGGCTTTCACTATTTGGGGCCCTTTGGGTCAAATGTGCTTTACAAAGTGCCATTTTCTCGAGAAATCAAACATATTTTCAAAAAATCCTCCGAGTTAGTGAACCGGGTACACGCCCGAGTGTTATTTCGGAGATTTCATAAAATCAAACTAAGGATGCCTCTTCTGGTCCCCGAGTAGACTTAGGGTTCCTGTGCATTGATTTCTAGACGGTAGAAGTTCATTCCGACGCCATTTTTCTAAAGATTTCAACAATTCTTTAAAATCTCCATGTTCGGTGACCCCCAAGACACGCCCGTGAGGCATTTTTCGTGATTACTTAAAACCATCCTAAAAAGGCAACACTGAAACCTTTGGAAGACTTTGGCTTTCACTATTTGGGGCCCTTTGGGTCAAATGTGCTTTACAATGCCATTTTCTGAGAAATCAAACATTATTTTTAAAAATCCTCCGAGTTAGTGAACCGGGGTACACGCCTGAGTGTTATTTCTGAGATTTCTTAAAAATCAAACTAAGGATGCCTCTTCCGGTCCCCCGAGTAGACTTAGGGTTCCTGTGCATTGATTTCTAGACTGGTCGAAGTTCATTCCGACGCCATTTTTCTAAAGATTTCAACAATTCTTTAAAATCTCTATGTTCGGTGACCCCCGACACGCCCGTGAGGCATTTTTCGTGATTATTTAAAACCATCCTAAAAAGGCAACACGAAACCTTTGGAAGACTTTGGCTTTCACTATTTGGGGCCCTTTCTGTCAAATGTGCTTTACAATGCCATTTTATGAGAAATCAAACATATTTTCAAAAATCCTCCGAGTTAGTGAACCTAGGTACACGCCCGAGTGTTATTTCTGAGATTTCATAAAAATCAAACTAAGGATGCCTCTTCTGGTCCCCGAGTAGACTTAGGGTTCCGGTGCATTGATTTCTAGACGGTCGAAGTTCATTCCGACGCCATTTTTCTAAAGATTTCAACAATTCTTTAAAATCTCTATGTTCGGTGACCCCCGGTACACGCCTGTGAGGCATTTTTCGTGATTACTTAAAACCATCCTAAAAAGGCAACACGAAACCTTTGGAAGACTTTGGCTTTCACTATTTGGGGCCCTTTCGGTCAAATGTGCTTTACAATGCCATTTTCTGAGAAATCAAACTTATTTTCAAAAATACTCCGATTTAGTGAACCGGGATACACGCCTGAGTTTTATTTCGGAGATTTCATAAAATGCCTCTTCTGGTCCCTGAGTAGACTTAGGGTTCCGGTGCATTGATTTCTAGACGGTCGAAGTTCATTCCGACGCCATTTTTCTAAAGATTTCAACAATTCTTTAAAATCTCTATGTTCGGTAACCCCCAGTACACGCCTGTGAGGCATTTTTCGTGATTACTTAAAACCATCCTAAAAAGGCAACACGAAACCTTTGGAAGACTTTGGCTTTCACTATTTGGGGCCCTTTCGGTCAAATGTGCTTTACAATGCCATTTTATGAGAAATCAAACATATTTTTAAAAATCCTCCGAGTTAGTGAACCTGGGTACACGCCCAAGTGTTATTTCGGGGATTTCATAAAATCAAACTAAGGATGCCTCTTCTCGGTCCCCGAGTAGATTTAGGGTTCCGGTGCATTGATTTCTAGACGGTCGAAGTTCATTCCGACGCCATTTTTCTAATGATTTCAACAATTCTTTAAAATCTCTATGTTCGGTGACCCGGTACACGCCTGTGAGACATTTTTCGTGATTACTTAAAACCATCTTAAAAAGGCAACACGAAACCTTTTGAAGACTTTGGCTTTCACTATTTGGGGCCCTTTCGGTCAAATGTGCTTTACAGTGCCATTTTCTTAGAAATCAAACATATTTTTAAAAATCCTCCGAGTTAGTGAACCGGGGTACACGCCTGAGTGTTATTTCGAGGATTTCTTAAAATCAAACTAAGGATGCCTCTTCTGGTCCCCGAGTAGATTTAGGGTTCCGGTGCATTGATTTCTAGACGGTCGAAGTTCATTCCGACGCCATTTTTCTAATGATTTCAACAATTCTTTAAAATCTCTATGTTCGGTGACCCCCGTACACGCCCGTGAGACATTTTTCGTGATTACTTAAAACCATCCTAAAAAGGCAACACGAAACCTTTGGAAGACTTTGGCTTTCACTATTTGGGGCCCTTTTTGGTCAAATGTGCTTTACAATGGCCATTTTCTCGAGAAATCAAACATATTTTCAAAAATCCTCCGAGTTAGTGAACCTGGGTACACGCCCGAGTGTTATTTCTGAGATTTCTTAAAATCAAACTAAGGACGCCTCTTCTCGGTCCCCGAGTAGACTTAGGGTTCCAGTGCATTGATTTCTAGACGGTCCGAAGTTCATTCCGACGCCATTTTTCTAAAGATTTCAACAATTCTTTAAAATCTCTATGTTCGGTGACCCCGTACACGCCCGTGAGGCATTTTTCGTGATTACTTAAAACCATCCTAAAAAGGCAACACGAAACCTTTGGAAGACTTTGGCTTTCACTATTTGGGGCCCTTTCGGGTCAAATGTGCTTTACGGTGGCCATTTTCTGAGAAATCAAACATATTTTCAAAAAATCCTCCGAGTTAGTGAACCCGGGTACACGCCCGAGTGTTATTTCTGAGATTTCATAAAATCAAACTAAGGACGCCTCTTCCGGGTCCCCGAGTAGACTTAGGGTTCCCATGCATTGATTTCTAGACGGTCGAAGTTCATTCCGACGCCATTTTTCTAAAGATTTCAACAATTCTTTAAAATCTCTATGTTCGGTGACCCCGGTACACGCCCGTGAGGCATTTTTCGTGATTACTTAAAACCATCCTAAAAAGGCAACACGAAACCTTTGGAAGACTTTCGCTTTCACTATTTGGGGCCCTTTCGGTCAAATGTGCTTTACAATGCCATTTTATCGAGAAATCAAACATATTTTCAAAAATCCTCCGAGTTAGTGAACCGGGGTACACGCCCGAGTGTTATTTCTGAGATTTCATAAAATCAAACTAAGGACGCCTCTTCCGGTCCCCGAGTAGACTTAGGGTTCCTGGCATTGATTTCTAGACGGTCGAAGTTCATTCCGACGCCATTTTTCTAAAGATTTCAACAATTCTTTAAAATCTCTATGTTCGATGACCCCCGACACACGCCCGTGAGGCATTTTTCGTGATTACTTAAAACCATCCTAAAAAGGCAACACGAAACCTTTGGAAGACTTTGGCTTTCACTATTTGGGGCCCTTTCGGTCAAATGTGCTTTACAATGCCATTTTATGAGAAATCAAACATATTTTCAAAAATCCTCCGAGTTAGTGAACCTGGGTACACGCCCGAGTGTTATTTCGGAGATTTCATAAAATCAAACTAAGGATGCCTCTTCCGGGTCCCCGAGTAGACTTAGGGTTCCTATGCATTGATTTCTAGACGGTCGAAGTTCATTCCGACGCCATTTTTCTAAAGATTTCAACAATCCTTTAAAATCTCTATGTTCGGTGACCCCCGTACACGCCCGTGAGGCATTTTTCGTGATTACTTAAAACCATCCTAAAAAGGCAACACGAAACCTTTGGAAGACTTTGGCTTTCACTATTTGGGGCCCTTTCGGTCAAATGTGCTTTACAAGTGCCATTTTCTCGAGAAATCAAACATATTTTCAAAAATCCTCCGAGTTAGTGAACCGGGTACACGCCCGAGTGTTATTTCCGAGATTTCATAAAATCAAACTAAGGATGCCTCTTCCGGTCCCCGAGTAGACTTAGGGTTCCGTGCATTGATTTCTAGACGGTCGAAGTTCATTCCGACGCCATTTTTCTAAAGATTTCAACAATTCTTTAAAATCTCTATGTTCAGTGACCCCAGTACACGCCTGTGAGGCATTTTTCGTGATTACTTAAAACCATCCTAAAAAGGCAACACGAAACCTTTGGAAGACTTTGGCTTTCACTATTTGGGGCCCTTTCGGGTCAAATGTGCTTTACAATGCCATTTTCTGAGAAATCAAACATATTTTCAAAAATCCTCCGAGTTAGTGAACCGGGTACACGCCCGAGTGTTATTTCCGAGATTTCATAAACTCAAACTAAGGATGCCTCTTCTGGTCCCCGAGTAGACTTAGGGTTCCGGTGCATTGATTTCTAGACGGTCGAAGTTCATTCCGACGCCATTTTTCTAAAGATTTCAACAATTCTTTAAAATCTCTATGTTCGGTGACCCCCAGTACACGCCTGTGAGGCATTTTTCGTGATTACTTAAAACCATCCTAAAAAGGCAACACGAAACCTTTGGAAGACTTTGGCTTTCACTATTTGGGGCCCTTTCGGTCAAATGTGCTTTACAAGTGCCATTTTCTCGAGAAATCAAACATATTTTCAAAAATCCTCCGAGTTAGTGAACCTGGGTACACGCCCGAGTGTTATTTCTGAGATTTCATAAAATCAAACTAAGGATGCCTCTTCCGGTCCCCCGAGTAGACTTAGGGTTCCTATGCATTGATTTCTAGACGGTCCAAGTTCATTCCGACGCCATTTTTCTAAAGATTTCAACAATTCTTTAAAATCTCTATGTTCGGTGACCCCCGTACACGCCCGTGAGGCATTTTTCGTGATTACTTAAAACCATCCTAAAAAAGGCAACACGAAACCTTTGGAAGACTTTGGCTTTCACTATTTGGGGCCCTTTCTGGTCAAATGTGCTTTAGAAAGTGCCATTTTCTGAGAAATCAAACATATTTTCAAAAATCCTCCGAGTTAGTGAACCCGGGTACACGCCCGAGTGTTATTTCCGAGATTTCATAAAATCAAACTAAGGATGCCTCTTCCGGGTCCCCGAGTAGACTTAGGGTTCCCGTGCATTGATTTCTAGACGGTCGAAAGTTCATTCCGACGCCATTTTTCTAAAGATTTCAACAATTCTTTAAAATCTCTATGTTCCAGTGACCCCCGTACACGCCCGTGAGGCATTTTTCGTGATTACTTAAAAACCATCCTAAAAAGGCAACACGAAACCTTTGGAAGACTTTCGGCTTTCACTATTTGGGGCCCTTTCTGGTCAAATGTGCTTTACAAGTGCCATTTTCTCGAGAAATCAAACATATTTTCAAAAATACTCCGAGTTAGTGAACCGGGTACACGCCCGAGTGTTATTTCGAGATTTCATAAAATCAAACTAAGGATGCCTCTTCCGGTCCCCGAGTAGACTTAGGGTTCCCGTGCATTGATTTCTAGACGGTCGAAGTTCATTCCGACGCCATTTTTCTAAAGATTTCAACAATTCTTTAAAATCTCTATGTTCGGTGACCCCCGTACACGCCCGTGAGGCATTTTTCGTGATTACTTAAAACCATCCTAAAAAGGCAACACGAAACCTTTGGAAGACTTTGGCTTTCACTATTTGGGGCCCTTTCTGGTCAAATGTGCTTTACAATGCCATTTTCTCGAGAAATCAAACATATTTTCAAAAATCCTCCGAGTTAGTGAACCGGGGTACACGCCCGAGTGTTATTTCGGAGATTTCATAAAATCAAACTAAGGATGCCTCTTCCGGTCCCCGAGTAGACTTAGGGTTCCGATGCATTGATTTCTAGACGGTCGAAGTTCATTCCGACGCCATTTTTCTAAAGATTTCAACAATTCTTTAAAAATCTCTATGTTCGAGTGACCCCCAGACACGCCCGTGAGGCATTTTTCGTGATTACTTAAAACCATCCTAAAAAGGCAACACGAAACCTTTGGAAGACTTTGGCTTTCACTATTTGGGGCCCTTTCGGTCAAATGTGCTTTAGAGTGCCATTTTCCGAGAAATCAAACATATTTTCAAAAATCCTCCGAGTTAGTGAACCAGGGTACACGCCCGAGTGTTATTTCCGAGATTTCATAAAATCAAACTAAGGATGCCTCTTCCCGGTCCCCGAGTAGACTTAGGGTTCCCGTGCATTGATTTCTAGACGGTCGAAGTTCATTCCGACGCCATTTTTCTAAAGATTTCAACAATTCTTAAAAATCTCTATGTTCCAGTGACCCCGTACACGCCCGTGAGGCATTTTTCGTGATTACTTAAAACCATCCTAAAAAGGCAACACGAAACCTTTGGAAGACTTTCGCTTTCACTATTTGGGGCCCTTTCGGTCAAATGTGCTTTACAAAGGCCATTTTCTCGAGAAATCAAACATATTTTCAAAAATCCTCCGAGTTAGTGAACCCGGGTACACACGCCCGAGTGTTATTTCCGAGATTTCATAAAATCAAACTAAGGATGCCTCTTCCCGGTCCCCGAGTAGACTTAGGGTTCCGTGCATTGATTTCTAGACGGTCGAAGTTCATTCCGACGCCATTTTTCTAAAGATTTCAACAATTCTTTAAAATCTCTATGTTCGGTGACCCCCAGACACGCCCGTGAGGCATTTTTCGTGATTACTTAAAACCATCCTAAAAAGGCAACACGAAACCTTTGGAAGACTTTGGCTTTCACTATTTGGGGGCCCTTTCGGTCAAATGTGCTTTACAAGTGCCATTTTCTCGAGAAATCAAACATATTTTCAAAAATCCTCCGAGTTAGTGAACCGGGTACACGCCCGAGTGTTATTTCGGAGATTTCATAAAATCAAACTAAGGATGCCTCTTCCGGTCCCCGAGTAGACTTAG
This sequence comes from Beta corolliflora, assembly GCA_947648045.1. Taxonomy (NCBI): domain Eukaryota; kingdom Viridiplantae; phylum Streptophyta; class Magnoliopsida; order Caryophyllales; family Amaranthaceae; genus Beta; species Beta corolliflora. The sequence continues at coordinate 68,495 of CANSZD010003088.1, read as the reverse complement.
GGTTCCTATGCATTGATTTCTAGACGGTCGAAGTTCATTCCGACGCCATTTTTCTAAAGATTTCAACAATTCTTTAAAATCTCTATGTTCTAGTGACCCCCGTACACGCCCGTGAGGCATTTTTCGTGATTACTTAAAACCATCCTAAAAAGGCAACACGAAACCTTTGGAAGACTTTGGCTTTCACTATTTGGGGCCCTTTTGGGTCAAATGTGCTTTACAAAGTGCCATTTTCTCGAGAAATCAAACATATTTTTAAAAATCCTCCGAGTTAGTGAACCGGGGTACACGCCCGAGTGTTATTTCCGAGATTTCATAAAATCAAACTAAGGATGCCTCTTCTCGGTCCCCGAGTAGACTTAGGGTTCCCGTGCATTGATTTCTAGACGGTCGAAGTTCATTCCGACGCCATTTTTCTAAAGATTTCAACAATTCTTTAAAATCTCTATGTTCGAGTGACCCCCGGTACACGCCTGTGAGGCATTTTTCGTGATTACTTAAAACCATCCTAAAAAGGCAACACGAAACCTTTGGAAGACTTTGGCTTTCACTATTTGGGGCCCTTTCGGTCAAATGTGCTTTACAATGCCATTTTCTCGAGAAATCAAACATATTTTCAAAAATCCTCCGAGTTAGTGAACCGGGGTACACGCCCGAGTGTTATTTCGGAGATTTCATAAAATCAAACTAAGGATGCCTCTTCCGGTCCCCGAGTAGACTTAGGGTTCCCATGCATTGATTTCTAGACGGTCGAAGTTCATTCCGACGCCATTTTTCTAAAGATTTCAACAATTCTTTAAAATCTCTATGTTCGGTGACCCCCGTACACGCCCGTGAGGCATTTTTCGTGATTACTTAAAACCATCCTAAAAAGGCAACACGAAACCTTTGGAAGACTTTGGCTTTCACTATTTGGGGCCCTTTCGGGTCAAATGTGCTTTAGAGTGCCATTTTCTGAGAAATCAAACATATTTTCAAAAATCCTCCGAGTTAGTGAACCTGGGTACACGCCCGAGTGTTATTTCCGAGATTTCATAAAATCAAACTAAGGATGCCTCTTCCGGTCCCCCGAGTAGACTTAGGGTTCCCGTGCATTGATTTCTAGACGGTCGAAGTTCATTCCGACGCCATTTTTCTAAAGATTTCAACAATTCTTTAAAAATCTCTATGTTCGGTGACCCCCGTACACGCCCCGTGAGGCATTTTTCGTGATTACTTAAAACCATCCTAAAAAGGCAACACGAAACCTTTGGAAGACTTTCGCTTTCACTATTTGGGGCCCTTTTCGGTCAAATGTGCTTTACAATGCCATTTTGTGAGAAATCAAACATATTTTCAAAAATCCTCCGAGTTAGTGAACCGGGTACACGCCCGAGTGTTATTTCGGAGATTTCATAAAATCAAACTAAGGATGCCTCTTCCCGGTCCCCCGAGTAGACTTAGGGTTCCGTAGCATTGATTTCTAGACGGTCGAAGTTCATTCCGACGCCATTTTTCTAAAGATTTCAACAATTCTTTAAAATCTCTATGTTCGGTGACCCCCAGACACGCCCGTGAGGCATTTTTCGTGATTACTTAAAAACCATCCTAAAAAGGCAACACGAAACCTTTGGAAGACTTTGGCTTTCACTATTTGGGGCCCTTTCTGGTCAAATGTGCTTTACAATGCCATTTTCTCGAGAAATCAAACATATTTTCAAAAATCCTCCGAGTTAGTGAACCGGGTACACGCCCGAGTGTTATTTCCGAGATTTCATAAAATCAAACTAAGGATGCCTCTTCCGGTCCCCGAGTAGACTTAGGGTTCCCATGCATTGATTTCTAGACGGTCGAAGTTCATTCCGACGCCATTTTTCTAAAGATTTCAACAATTCTTTAAAATCTCTATGTTCGAGTGACCCCGGTACACGCCCCGTGAGGCATTTTTCGTGATTACTTAAAACCATCCTAAAAAGGCAACACGAAACCTTTGGAAGACTTTGGCTTTCACTATTTGGGGCCCTTTCTGGTCAAATGTGCTTTACAAAGGCCATTTTCCGAGAAATCAAACATATTTTCAAAAATCCTCCGAGTTAGTGAACCGGGTACACGCCCGAGTGTTATTTCGGAGATTTCATAAAATCAAACTAAGGATGCCTCTTCTGGTCCCCGAGTAGACTTAGGGTTCCTGTGCATTGATTTCTAGACGGTCCAAGTTCATTCCGACGCCATTTATCTAAGGATTTCAACAATTCTTTAAAATCTCTATGTTCGGTGACCCCAGTACACGCCTGTGAGGCATTTTTCGTGATTACTTAAAACCATCCTAAAAAGGCAACACGAAACCTTTGGAAGACTCTGGCTTTCACTATTTGGGGCCCTTTGGGTCAAATGTGCTTTACAATGCCATTTTCTGAGAAATCAAACATATTTTCAAAAATCCTCCGAGTTAGTGAACCGGGTACACGCCCGAGTGTTATTTCCGAGATTTCATAAAATCAAACTAAGGATGCCTCTTCCGGTCCCCGAGTAGACTTAGGGTTCCGATGCATTGATTTCTAGACGGTCGAAGTTCATTCCGACGCCATTTTTCTAAAGATTTCAACAATTCTTTAAAATCTCTATGTTCGGTGACCCCCAGTACACGCCTGTGAGGCATTTTTCGTGATTACTTAAAACCATCCTAAAAAGGCAACACGAAACCTTTGGAAGACTTTGGCTTTCACTATTTGGGGCCCTTTCGGTCAAATGTGCTTTACAGTGCCATTTTCTCGAGAAATCAAACATATTTTCAAAAATCCTCCGAGTTAGTGAACCGGGTACACGCCCGAGTGTTATTTCCGAGATTTCATAAAATCAAACTAAGGATGCCTCTTCCGGTCCCCCGAGTAGACTTAGGGTTCCTATGCATTGATTTCTAGACGGTCGAAGTTCATTCAGACGCCATTTTTCTAAAGCTTTCAACAATTCTTTAAAATCTCTATGTTCCGGACCCCCGTACACGCCCGTGAGGCATTTTTCGTGATTACTTAAAACCATCCTAAAAAGGCAACACGAAACCTTTGGAAGACTTTCGCTTTCACTATTTGGGGGCCCTTTCGGTCAAATGTGCTTTACAATGCCATTTTATGAGAAATCAAACATATTTTCAAAAATCCTCCGAGTTAGTGAACCGGGTACACGCCCGAGTGTTATTTCCGGAGATTTCATAAAATCAAACTAAGGATGGCTCTTCTGGTCCCCGAGTAGACTTAGGGTTCCTATGCATTGATTTCTAGACGGTCGAAGTTCATTCCGATGCCATTTTTCTAAAGATTTCAACAATTCTTTAAAATCTCTATGTTCGGTGACCCCCGGTACACGCCCGTGAGGCATTTTTCGTGATTACTTAAAACCATCCTAAAAAGGCAACACGAAACCTTTGGAAGACTTTGGCTTTCACTATTTGGGGCCTTTTTGGTCAAATGTGCTTTACAATGCCATTTTATGAGAAATCAAACATATTTTTAAAAATCCTCCGAGTTAGTGAACCAGGGTACACGCCCGAGTGTTATTTCGGAGATTTCATAAAATCAAACTAAGGACGCCTCTTCCCGGTCCCCAAGTAGACTTAGGGTTCCTATGCATTGATTTCTAGACGGTAGAAGTTCATTCCGACGCCATTTTTCTAAAGATTTCAACAATTCTTTAAAATCTCTATGTTCGAAGTGACCCCCGGTACACGCCCTTGAGGCATTTTTCGTGATTTTTAAAACCATCCTAAAAAGGCAACAAGTAACCTTTGGAAGACTTTGGCTTTCACTATTTGGGGCCCTTTGGGTCAAAAGTGCTTTAGAGTGCCATTTTCCCGAGAAATCAAACATATTTTTAAAAATCCTCCGAGTTAGTGAACCGGGTACACGCCCGAGTGTTATTTCCGAGATTTCTTAAAATCAAACTATGGACGCCTCTTCCGGTCCCCTAGTAGACTTAGGGTTCCTGTGCATTGATTTCTAGACGGTAGAAGTTCATTCTTACGCCATTTTTCTAAAGATTTCTACAATTCTTTAAAAATCTATATGTTCAAGTGACCCCCGAGACACGCCCGTGAGGCATTTTTAGTGATTATTTAAAACCATCCTAAAAAGGAAAACGAAACCTTTGGAAGACTTTCGCTTTCACTATTTGGGGCCCTTTTGGTCAAATGTGCTTTACAAAGGCCATTTTGTGAGAAATCAAACATATTTTCAAAAATCCTCCGAGTTAGTGAACCGGGTACACGCCCGAGTGTTATTTCGAGATTTCATAAAATCAAACTAAGGATGCCTCTTCCCGGTCCCCGAGTAGACTTAGGGTTCCCGTGCATTGATTTCTAGACGGTCGAAGTTCATTCCGACGCCATTTTTCTAAAGATTTCAACAATTCTTTAAAATCTCTATGTTCGAGTGACCCCCGTACACGCCCGTGAGGCATTTTTCGTGATTACTTAAAACCATCCTAAAAAGGCAACACGAAACCTTTGGAAGACTTTGGCTTTCACTATTTGGGGCCCTTTGGGTCAAATGTGCTTTACAATGCCATTTTATGAGAAATCAAACATATTTTTAAAAATCCTCCGAGTTAGTGAACCAGGGTACACGCCCAAGTGTTATTTCTGGGATTTCTTAAAATCAAACTAAGGACGCCTCTTCTGGTCCCCAAGTAGACTTAGGGTTCCTATGCATTGATTTCTAGACGGTAAAGTTCATTCCGACGCCATTTTTCTAAAGATTTCAACAATTCTTTAAAATCTCTATGTTCGGTGACCCCCCAGTACACGCCGTGGAGGCATTTTTCGTGATTATTTAAAACCATCCTAAAAAGGCAACACGTAACCTTTGGAAGACTTTGGCTTTCACTATTTGGGGCCCTTTGGGTCAAATGTGCTTTAGAGTGCCATTTTCTGAGAAATCAAACATATTTTTAAATATCCTCCAAGTTAGTGAACCGGGTACACGCCCGAGTGTTATTTCCGAGATTTCTTAAAATCAAACTATGGACGCCTCTTCCGGTCCCCTAGTAGACTTAGGGTTCCCGTGCATTGATTTCTAGACGGTAGAAGTTCATTCTTATGCCCGTTTTCTAAAGATTTCTTCAATTCTTAAAAATCTATATGTTCAGTCACCGGGTACACGCCCGTGAGGCATTTTTAGTGATTATTTAAAACCATTCTAAAAAGGAAAAACAAAACCTTTGCAAGGCTTTCGCTTCCACTATTGGGGGCCCTTGTGGTCAAATGTGCTTTACAGTGCTATTTTGTGAGAAATCAAACAAATTTTCAAAAATCCTCCGAGTTAGTGAACAGGGTACACGCCTGAGTGTTATTTCGGAGATTTCATTAAATCAAACTAAGGATGCCTCTTCTCGGTCCCCGAGTAGACTTAGGGTTCCCGGTGCATTGATTTCTAGATGGTCGAAGTTCATTCCGACGCCATTTTTCTAAAGATTTCAACAATTCTTTAAAATCTCTATGTTCCAGTGACCCCCGTACACGCCTGTGAGGCATTTTTCGTGATTACTTAAAACCATCCTAAAAAGGCAACACGAAACCTTTGGAAGACTTTGGCTTTTACTATTTGGGGCCCTTTCGGTCAAATGTGCTTTACAGTGCCATTTTCTGAGAAATCAAACATATTTTCAAAAATCCTCCGAGTTAGTGAACCGGGGTACACGCCTGAGTGTTATTTCGGAGATTTCATAAAATAAAACTAAGGATGCGTCTTCTGGTCCCCGAGTAGACTTAGGGTTCCTGTGCATTGATTTCTAGACGGTCCAAGTTCATTCCGATGCCATTTTTCTAAAGATTTCAACAATTCTTTAAAATCTCTATGTTCGAAGTGACCCCGGACACGCCCGTGAGGCATTTTTCGTGATTACTTAAAACCATCCTAAAAAGGCAACATGAAACCTTTGGAAGACTTTGGCTTTCAATATTTGCGGCGCTTTGGGTCAAATGTGCTTTACAATGCCATATTCTAAGAAATCAAACATATTTTTAAAAATCCTCCGAGTTAGTTAACCAGGGTACACGCCTAAGTGTTATTTCGGGGATTTCTTAAAATCAAACTAACGACGCCTCTTCTGGTCCCCAAGTAGACTTAGGGTTCCTATGCATTGATTTCTAGACGGTAGAAGTTCATTCTAACGCCATTTTTCTAAAGATTTCAACAATTCTTTAAAATCTCTATGTTCCAGTGACCCCCGGACACACGCGTGTGAGGCATTTTTCGTGATTATTTAAAAACCATCCTAAAAAGGCAACATGTAACCTTTGGAAGACTTTGGCTTTCACTATTTGGGGCCCTTTGGGTCAAATGTGCTTTAGAGTGCCATTTTCCCGAGAAATCAAACATATTTTTAAATATCCTCCAAGTTAGTGAACCTGGGTACACGCCTGAGTGTTATTTCCGAGATTTCTTAAAATCAAACTATGGACGCCTCTTCCCGGTCCCCTAGTAGACTTAGGGTTCCCCGTGCATTGATTTCTAGACGGTAGAAGTTCATTCTTACGCCATTTTTCTAAAGATTTCTACAATTCTTAAAAATCTATATGTTCAAGTGACCCCCAGACACGCCCGTGAGGCATTTTTAGTGATTATTTAAAACCATTCTAAAAAGGAAAAACACGAAACCTTTGCAAGGCTTTCGCTTCCACTATTGGGGGCCCTTTGTGGTCAAATGTGCTTTACAATGCTATTTTGTGAGAAATCAAACAAATTTTCAAAAATCCTCCGAGTTAGTGAACCTGGGTACACGCCCGAGTGTTATTTCCGAGATTTCATAAAATCAAACTAAGGATGCCTCTTCCGGGTCCCCCGAGTAGACTTAGGGTTCCCATGCATTGATTTCTAGACGGTCGAAGTTCATTCCGACGCCATTTTTCTAAAGATTTCAACAATTCTTTAAAATCTCTATGTTCGGTGACCCCCGGTACACGCCTGTGAGGCATTTTTCGTGATTACTTAAAACCATCCTAAAAAGGCAACACGAAACCTTTGGAAGACTTTGGCTTTCACTATTTGGGGCCCTTTCGGGTCAAATGTGCTTTACAATGCCATTTTATGAGAAATCAAACATATTTTTAAAAATCCTCCGAGTTAGTGAACCGGGTACACGCCCGAGTGTTATTTCGAGATTTCATAAAATCAAACTAAGGACGCCTCTTCCGGTCCCCGAGTAGACTTAGGGTTCCTATGCATTGATTTCTAGACGGTAGAAGTTCATTCCGACGCCATTTTTCTAAAGATTTCAACAATTCTTTAAAATCTCTATGTTCGGTGACCCCCGGACACGCCTGTGAGGCATTTTTCGTGATTATTTAAAACCATCCTAAAAAGGCAACACGTAACCTTTGGAAGACTTTGGCTTTCACTATTTGGGGCCCTTTGGGTCAAATGTGCTTTAGAGTGCCATTTTCCGAGAAATCAAACATATTTTTAAATATCCTCCAAGTTAGTGAACCGGGTACACGCCCGAGTGTTATTTCCGAGATTTCTTAAAATCAAACTAAGGAACGCCGCTTCTGCGGTCCCCCAGTAGACTTAGGGTTCCCGAGTGCATTGATTTCTAGACGGTACAAGTTCATTCTGACGCCATTTTTCTAAAGATTTCAACAATTCTTAAAAATCACTATGTTCAAAGTGAACCCGGACACGCACCGCAAGGGCATTTTTAGTGATTATTTAAAACACATCCTAAAAAGGAAAACGGGAAAACCTTATGAAGAAAAAAGCTTTTTGGGTTTCACTAAAGGGAAAAATTTTTGGGGTTTCTTGTGATGGATAGATATTAATAGAGAGAAAAAATTTAGGGTCTTATTTCACCAAAATAAAAGGCCTTGACAAATGTGCTAGAAGAAATACACTAATTTTATTTCTCATTTAGTGAAATAGTACACAGTATTATTTAAACCAAAATATATTATTTTAAAAAATAACTTAACCATAATCATTTCGAAAAAAAATTTAGGACGCACTTAAGCTAGATAAACATAATTAGCAATTAATTTAAACTAGATTAAAATCAGGTAAGTTCAATTACGACGCCATTTTTCTAAAGATTTCAACAATTCTTTAAAATCTCTATGTTCCAAGTGACCCCCGTACACGCCCGTGAGGCATTTTTCGTGATTACTTAAAAACCATCCTAAAAAGGCAACACGAAACCTTTGGAAGACTTTGGCTTTTACTATTTGGGGCCCTTTCGGTCAAATGTGCTTTACAGTGCCATTTTCTGAGAAATCAAACATATTTTCAAAAATCCTCCGAGTTAGTGAACCGGGGTACACGCCTGAGTGTTATTTCGAGATTTCATAAAATAAAACTAAGGATGCGCTCTTCCGGTCCCCCGAGTAGACTTAGGGTTCCTGTGCATTGATTTCTAGACGGTCGAAGTTCATTCCGATGCCATTTTTCTAAAGATTTCAACAATTATTTAAAATCTCTATGTTCGGTGACCCCCGGTACACGCCTGTGAGGCATTTTTCGTGATTACTTAAAACCATCCTAAAAAGGCAACATGAAACCTTTGGAAGACTTTGGCTTTCACTATTTGCGGCGCTTTGGGTCAAATGTGCTTTACAGTGCCATATTCTAAGAAATCAAACATATTTTTAAAAATCCTCCGAGTTAGTTAAACAGGGTAGACGCCTGAGTGTTATTTCTGGGGATTTCTTAAAATCAAACTAAAGACGCCTCTTCCCGGTCCCCAAGTAGACTTAGGGTTCCTATGCATTGATTTCTAGATGGTAGAAGTTCATTCTAACGCCATTTTTCTAAAGATTTCAACAATTCTTTAAAATCTCTATGTTCGGTGACCCCCGGTACACGCGTGTGAGGCATTTTTCGTGATTATTTAAAACCATCCTAAAAAGGCAACATGTAACCTTTGGAAGACTTTGGCTTTCACTATTTGGGGCCCTTTGGGTCAAATGTGCTTTAGAGTGCCATTTTCTGAGAAATCAAACATATTTTTAAATATCCTCCAAGTTAGTGAACCGGGGTACACGCCTGAGTGTTATTTCCGAGATTTCTTAAAATCAAACTATGGACGCCTTTTCCCGGTCCCCTAGTAGACTTAGGGTTCCCGTGCATTGATTTCTAGACGGTAGAAGTTCATTCTTACGCCATTTTTCTAAAGATTTCTACAATTTTTAAAAATCTATATGTTCAAGTGACCCCCAGACACGCCCGTGAGGCATTTTTAGTGATTATTTAAAACCATTCTAAAAAGGAAAAATAGAACCTTTGCAAGGCTTTCGCTTCCACTATTGGGGGCCCTTGTGGTCAAATGTGCTTTACTGTGCTATTTTGTGAGAAATCAAACAAATTTTCAAAAATCCTCCGAGTTAGTGAACCTGGGTATACGCCCGAGTGTTATTTCTGAGATTTCATAAAATCAAACTAAGGATGCCTCTTCCGGTTCCCGAGTAGACTTAGGGTTCCCGTGCATTGATTTCTAGATGGTCGAAGTTCATTCCGACGCCATTTTTCTAAAGATTTCAACAATTCTTTAAAAATCTCAATGTTCGGTGACCCCCCGGTGACACGCCCGTGAGGCATTTTTCGTGATTACTTAAAACCATCCTAAAAAGGCAACACGAAACCTTTGGAAGACTTTGGCTTTCACTATTTGGGGCCCTTTAGGTCAAATGTGCTTTACAAGGCCATTTTCTCGAGAAATCAAACATATTTTCAAAAATCCTCCGAGTTAGTGAACCGGGTACACGCCCGAGTGTTATTTCCGAGATTTCATAAAATCAAACTAAGGATGCCTCTTCCGGTCCCCCGAGTAGACTTAGGGTTCCCGTGCATTGATTTCTAGACGGTCGAAGTTCATTCCGACGCCATTTTTCTAAAGATTTCAACAATTCTTTAAAATCTCTATGTTCGGTGACCCCCAGACACGCCCGTGAGGCATTTTTCGTGATTACTTAAAAACCATCCTAAAAAGGCAACACGAAACCTTTGGAAGACTTTGGCTTTCACTATTTGGGGCCCTTTGGGTCAAATGTGCTTTACAATGCCATTTTATAGAGAAATCAAACATATTTTTAAAAATCCTCCGAGTTAGTTAACCAGGGTACACGCCCGAGTGTTATTTCGGGATTTCATAAAATCAAACTAAGGACGCCTCTTCCCGGTCCCCAAGTAGACTTAGGGTTCCTATGCATTGATTTCTAGACGGTAGAAGTTCATTCTGACGCCATTTTTCTAAAGATTTCAACAATTCTTTAAAATCTCTATGTTCGGTGACCCCTACACGCCCGTGAGGCATTTTTCGTGATTACTTAAAACCATCCTAAAAAGGCAACACGAAACCTTTGGAAGACTTTGGCTTTCACTATTTGGGGCCCTTTTGGTCAAATGTGCTTTACAAAGGCCATTTTCCGAGAAATCAAACATATTTTCAAAAATCCTCCGAGTTAGTGAACCTGGGTACACGCCCGAGTGTTATTTCGGAGATTTCATAAAATAAAACTAAGGATGCCTCTTCTCGGTCCCCGAGTAGACTTAGGGTTCCCGTGCATTGATTTCTAGACGGTCCAAGTTCATTCCGATGCCATTTTTCTAAAGATTTCAACAATTCTTTAAAATCTCTATGTTCGGTGACCCCCGGTACACGCCTGTGAGGCATTTTTCGTGATTACTTAAAACCATCCTAAAAAGGCAACACGAAACCTTTGGAAGACTTTGGCTTTCAATATTTGCGGCGCTTTGGGTCAAATGTGCTTTACAAAGGCCATATTCTAAGAAATCAAACATATTTTTAAAAATCCTCCGAGTTAGTGAACCAGGGTACACGCCCAAGTGTTATTTCCGAGGATTTCTTAAAATCAAACTAAGGACGCCTCTTCCGGTCCCCAAGTAGACTTAGGGTTCCTATGCATTGATTTCTAGACGGTAGAAGTTCATTCTAACGCCATTTTTCTAAAGATTTCAACAATTCTTTAAAATCTCTATGTTCCAGTGACCCCCAGACACGCCCGTGAGGCATTTTTCGTGATTATTTAAAACCATCCTAAAAAGGCAACATGTAACCTTTGGAAGACTTTGGCTTTCACTATTTGGGGCCCTTTGGGTCAAATGTGCTTTAGAGTGCCATTTTCCCGAGAAATCAAACATATTTTTAAATATCCTCCGAAGTTAGTGAACCTGGGTACACGCCCGAGTGTTATTTCCGAGATTTCTTAAAATCAAACTAAGGACGCCTCTTCCGGTCCCCTAGTAGACTTAGGGTTCCCGTGCATTGATTTCTAGACGGTAGAAGTTCATTCTTACGCCATTTTTCTAAAGATTTCTACAATTCTTAAAAATCTATATGTTCAAGTGACCCCCTGACACGCCCGTGAGGCATTTTTAGTGATTATTTAAAACCATTCTAAAAAGGAAAAACATAAACCTTTGCAAGGCTTTCGCTTCCACTATTGGGGGCCCTTTGTGGTCAAATGTGCTTTACAAGTGCTATTTTGTGAGAAATCAAACAAATTTTCAAAAATCCTCCGAGTTAGTGAACCGGGTACACGCCCGAGTGTTATTTCTGAGATTTCATAAAATCAAACTAAGGATGCCTCTTCCGGTCCCCGAGTAGACTTAGGGTTCCGGTGCATTGATTTCTAGACGGTCGAAGTTCATTCCGACGCCATTTTTCTAAAGATTTCAAAAATTCTTTAAAATCTCTATGTTCTAAGTGACCCCGTGACACGCCCGTGAGGCATTTTTCGTGATTACTTAAAACCATCCTAAAAAAGGCAACACGAAACCTTTGGAAGACTTTGGCTTTTACTATTTGGGGCCCTTTGGGTCAAATGTGCTTTACAATGCCATTTTATGAGAAATCAAACATATTTTCAAAAATCCTCCGAGTTAGTGAACCGGGTACACGCCCGAGTGTTATTTCCGAGGATTTCATAAAAAATCAAACTAAGGACGCCTCCTCCGGTCCCCGAAGTAGACTTAGGGTTCCTATGCATTGATTTCTAGACGGTAGAAGTTCATTCTGACGCCATTTTTCTAAAGATTTCAACAATTCTTTAAAATCTCTATGTTCCAGTGACCCCCGGACACGCCCGTGAGGCATTTTTCGTGATTACTTAAAACCATCCTAAAAAGGCAACATGTAACCTTTGGAAGACTTTGGCTTTCACTATTTGGGGCCCTTTGGGTCAAATGTGCTTTAGAGTGCCATTTTCCGAGAAATCAAACATATTTTTAAAAATCCTCCGAGTTAGTGAACCGGGGTACACGCCCGAGTGTTATTTCCGAGATTTCTTAAAATCAAACTATGGACGCCTCTTCCCGGTCCCCGAGTAGACTTAGGGTTCCCGTGCATTGATTTCTAGACGGTAGAAGTTCATTCTTACGCCATTTTTCTAAAGATTTCAACAATTCTTTAAAAATCTATATGTTCGGTGACCCCCAGACACGCCCGTGAGGCATTTTTCGTGATTATTTAAAACCATTCTAAAAAGGCAAAACGAAACCTTTGGAAGACTTTCGCTTCCACTATTCGGGGCCTTTTGGGTCAAATGTGCTTTACAAGGCCATTTTGTGAGAAATCAAACAAATTTTCAAAAATCCTCCGAGTTAGTGAACCGGGGTATACGCCCGAGTGTTATTTCTGAGATTTCATAAAATCAAACTAAGGATGCCTCTTCCGGTCCCCCGAGTAGACTTAGGGTTCCCGTGCATTGATTTCTAGACGGTCGAAGTTCATTCCGACGCCATTTTTCTAAAGATTTCAACAATTCTTTAAAATCTCTATGTTCGGTGACCCCCGTACACGCCCGTGAGGCATTTTTCGTGATTACTTAAAACCATCCTAAAAAGGCAACACGAAACCTTTGGAAGACTTTGGCTTTCACTATTTGGGGCGCCTTTGGGTCAAATGTGCTTTACAAGTGCCATATTCTACGAGAAATCAAACATATTTTTAAAAATCCTCCGAGTTAGTGAACCGGGGTACACGCCCGAGTGTTATTTCGGAGATTTCATAAAATCAAACTAAGGACGCCTCTTCCGGTCCCCGAGTAGACTTAGGGTTCCTATGCATTGATTTCTAGACGGTCGAAGTTCATTCCGACGCCATTTTTCTAAAGATTTCAACAATTCTTTAAAATCTCTATGTTCGGTGACCCCCGGACACGCGCGTGAGGCATTTTTCGTGATTATTTAAAAACCATCCTAAAAAGGCAACACGAAACCTTTGGAAGACTTTGGCTTTCACTATTTGGGGCCCTTTGGGTCAAATGTGCTTTAGAGTGCCATTTTCTAGAAATCAAACATATTTTTAAATATCCTCCAAGTTAGTGAACCGGGGTACACGCCCGAGTGTTATTTCCGAGATTTCTTAAAATCAAACTATGGACGCCTTTTCCCGGTCCCCTAGTAGACTTAGGGTTCCTGTGCATTGATTTCTAGACGGTAGAAGTTCATTCTTACGCCCTTTTTCTAAAGATTTCTACAATTCTTAAAAATCTATATGTTCAGTGACCCCGACACGCCTGTGAGGCATTTTTCGTGATTATTTAAAACCATCCTAAAAAGGCAAAACGAAACCTTTGGAAGACTTTCGCTTCCACTATTTGGGGCCCTTTCTGGTCAAATGTGCTTTACAATGCTATTTTTCTGAGAAATCAAACATATTTTCAAAAATCCTCCGAGTTAGTGAACCGGGTATACGCCCGAGTGTTATTTCGAGATTTCATAAAATCAAACTAAGGATGCCTCTTCCGGTCCCCGAGTAGACTTAGGGTTCCCGTGCATTGATTTCTAGATGGTCGAAGTTCATTCCGACGCCATTTTTCTAAAGATTTCAACAATTCTTTAAAATCTCTATGTTCGGTGACCCCCAGACACGCCTGTGAGGCATTTTTCGTGATTACTTAAAACCATCCTAAAAAGGCAACACGAAACCTTTGGAAGACTTTGGCTTTCACTATTTGGGGCCCTTTCGGTCAAATGTGCTTTACAAGTGCCATTTTCTGAGAAATCAAACGTATTTTCAAAAAATCCTCCGAGTTAGTGAACCAGGGTACACGCCTAAGTGTTATTTCGGGGATTTCTTAAAATCAAACTAAGGACGCCTCTTCCGGTCCCCAAGTAGACTTAGGGTTCCTATGCATTGATTTCTAGACGGTAGAAGTTCATTCTAACGCCATTTTTCTAAAGATTTCAACAATTCTTTAAAATCTCTATGTTCGGTGACCCCGTACACGCGTGTGAGGCATTTTTCGTGATTATTTAAAACCATCCTAAAAAGGCAACATGTAACCTTTGGAAGACTTTGGCTTTCACTATTTGGGGCCCTTTGGGTCAAATGTGCTTTAGAGTGCCATTTTCTGAGAAATCAAACATATTTATAAATATCCTCCGAGTTAGTGAACCGGGTACACGCCCGAGTGTTATTTCCGAGATTTCATAAAATCAAACTATGGACGCCTCTTCCGGTCCCCTAGTAGACTTAGGGTTCCCGTGCATTGATTTCTAGACGGTAGAAGTTCATTCCTACGCCATTTTTCTAAAGATTTCAACAATTCTTAAAAATCTATATGTTCAGGACCCCTAACGCCCGTGAGGCATTTTTAGTGATTATTTAAAACTATTCTAAAAAGGAAAACACGAAACCTTTGCAAGGCTTTCGCTTCCACTATTGGGGGCCCTTGTGGTCAAATGTGCTTTACAAGTGCTATTTTGTGAGAAATCAAACAAATTTTCAAAAATCCTCCGAGCTAGTGAACCGGGGTACACGCCCGAGTGTTATTTCGAGATTTCATAAAATCAAACTAAGGATGCCTCTTCTGGTCCCCGAGTAGACTTAGGGTTCCGGTGCATTGATTTCTAGACGGTCGAAGTTCATTCCGACGCCATTTTTCTAAAGATTTCAAAATTTATTTAAAATCTCTATGTTCGGTGACCCCCTAACACGCCCGTGAGGCATTTTTCGTGATTACTTAAAACCATCCTAAAAAGGCAACACGAAACCTTTGGAAGACTTTGGCTTTCACTATTTGGGGCCCTTTTGGTCAAATGTGCTTTACAATGCCATTTTATGAGAAATCAAACATATTTTTAAAAATCCTCCGAGTTAGTGAACCTGGTACACGCCCGAGTGTTATTTCGGAGATTTCATAAAATCAAACTAAGGATGCCTCTTCCGGTTCCCGAGTAGACTTAGGGTTCCTATGCATTGATTTCTAGACGGTAGAAGTTCATTCCGAACGCCATTTTTCTAAAGATTTCAACAATTCTTTAAAATCTCTATGTTCGAGTGACCCCCGGTACACGCCCGTGAGGCATTTTTCGTGATTATTTAAAACCATCCTAAAAAAGGCAACATGAAACCTTTGGAAGACTTTGGCTTTCAATATTTGGGGCGCTTTGGGTCAAATGTGCTTTACAAAGGCCATATTCTGAGAAATCAAACATATTTTTAAAAATCCTCCGAGTTAGTGAACCTGGGTACACGCCTAAGTGTTATTTCGGAGGATTTCTTAAAAATCAAACTAAGGACGCCTCTTCCGGTCTCCAAGTAGACTTTGGGTTCCTATGCATTGATTTCTAGACGATAAATTAGCAAGCCATTTTCTAAAAATTTCAACAATTTTTAAATTTCAAAAATCAAGCCAATCCTAAAATTTACGAGATTTCATAAATAACTATTAGGATGTACGTCCTAAAGATTGATTTACTAGTCGGTGAAGTTCATTCCGACGCCATTTTTCTAAAGATTTCAACAATTGCTCTTTAAAATCTCTATGTTCGGTGACCCCAGTACACGCCTGTGAGGCATTTTTCGTGATTATTTAAAACCATCCTAAAAAGGCAACATGTAACCTTTGGAAGACTTTGGCTTTCACTATTTGGGGCCCTTTGGGTCAAATGTGCTTTAGAGTGCCATTTTATGAGAAATCAAACATATTTTTAAAAATCCTCCGAGTTAGTGAACCGGGTACACGCCCGAGTGTTATTTCCGAGATTTCTTAAAATCAAACTATGGACGCCTCTTCCGGTCCCCTAGTAGACTTAGGGTTCCTTTGCATTGATTTCTACACGGTAGAAGTTCATTCTTACGCCATTTTTCAAAAGATTTCTACAATTCTTAAAAATCTATATGTTCGGTGACCCCAGACACGCCCGTGAGGCATTTTTAGTGATTATTTAAAACTATTCTAAAAAGGAAAAACGTAACCTTTGCAAGGCTTTAGCTTCCACTATTTGGGGCCCTTGTGGTCAAATGTGCTTTTACAAAGCTATTTTTTGTGAGAAATCAAACAAATTTTCAAAAATCCTCCGAGTTAGTGAACCGGGGTACACGCCCGAGTGTTATTTCGGAGATTTCATAAAATCAAACTAAGGATGCCTCTTCCGGTCCCCGAGTAGACTTAGGGTTCCCGTGCATTGATTTCTAGACGGTCGAAGTTCATTCCGACGCCATTTTTCTAAAGATTTCAAAATTTCTTTAAAATTTCTATGTTCTGTGACCCCCGTACACGCCTGTGAGGCATTTTTCGTGATTACTTAAAACCATCCTAAAAAAGGCAACACGAAACCTTTGGAGGACTTTAGCTTTCAATATTTGCGGCGCTTTGGGTCTAATGTGCTTTACAGTGCCATATTATGAGAAATCAAACATATTTTTAAAAATCCTCCGAGTTAGTTAACCGGGGTAACGCCCGAGTGTTATTTCGGGGATTTCTTAAAATCAAACTAAGGACGCCTCCTCTCGGTCCCCAAGTAGACTTAGGGTTCCTATGCATTGATTTCTAGACGGTAGAAGTTCATTCTAAAGCCATTTTTCTAAAGATTTCAACAATTCTTTAAAATCTCTATGTTCGGTGACCCCGTACACGCGTGTGAGGCATTTTTCGTGATTACTTAAAACCATCCTAAAAAAGGCAACATGTAACCTTTGGAAGACTTTGGCTTTCACTATTTGGGGCCCTTTGGGTCAAATGTGCTTTAGAGTGCCATTTTCTGAGAAATCAAACATATTTTTAAATATCCTCCGAGTTAGTGAACCGGGGTACACGCCTGAGTTTTATTTCCGAGATTTCTTAAAATCAAACTATGGACGACTCTTCCGGTCCCCTAGTAGACTTAGGGTTCCCGTGCATTGATTTCTAGACGGTAGAAGTTCATTCTTACGCCATTTTTCTAAAGATTTCTACAATTCTTAAAAATCTATATGTTCGGTGACCCCGGTACACGCCCGTGAGGCATTTTTAGTGATTATTTAAAACTATTCTAAAAAGGAAAAACGAAACCTTTGCAAGGCTTTCGCTTCCACTATATGGGGCCCTTGTGGTCAAATGTGCTTTACAATGCTATTTTGTGAGAAATCAAACAAATTTTCAAAAATCCTCCGAGCTAGTGAACCTGGGTACACGCCCGAGTGTTATTTCGGAGATTTTATAAAATCAAACTAAGGATGCCTCTTCCGGTCCCCGAGTAGACTTAGGGCTCCCGTGCATTGATTTCTAGACGGTCGAAGTTCATTCCGACCCCATTTTTCAAAAGATTTCAACAATTCTTTAAAATCTCAGTGTTCGGTGACCCCCGGTACACGCCTGTGAGGCATTTTTCGTGATTATTTAAAACCATCCTAAAAAGGTAACATGTAACCTTTGGAAGACTTTGGCTTTTACTATTTTGAGCCCTTTCGGTCAAATGTGCTTTACAGTGCCATTTTCTGAGAAATCAAACATATTTTCAAAAATCCTCCGAGTTAGTGAACCGGGGTACACGCCTGAGTGTTATTTTAGAGATTTCATAAAAAAAAACTAAGGATGCGTCTTCTGGTCCCCGAGTAGACTTAGGGTTCCTGTGCATTGATTTCTAGACGGTCCAAGTTCATTCCGATGCCATTTTTCTAAAGATTTCAACAATTTTTTAAAATCTCTATGTTCGGTGACCCCCGGTACACGCCTGTGAGGCATTTTTCGTGATTACTTAAAACCATCCTAAAAATGCAACACGAAAACTTTGGAAAATTTTGGCTTTCACTGTTTGTGGCCCTTTCGGTCAAATGTGCTTTACAATGCCATTTTATGAAAAATCAAACATATTTTTAAAAATCCTCAGAGTTAGTTAATCAGGGTAGACGCCTGAGTGTTATTTCGGGGATTTCTTAAAATCAAACTAAGGACGCCTCCTCTGGTTCCCAAGTAGACTTTGGGTTCCTATACATTGATTTCTAGACGGTAGAAGTTCATTCTAACGCCATTTTCTAAAGATTTCAACAATTCTTTAAAATCTCTATGTTCGGTGACACCCGGTACACGCGTGTGAGGCATTTTTCGTGATCATTTAAAACCATCCTAAAAAGACAACATGTAACCTTTGGAAGACTTTGGCTTTCACTATTTGGGTTCCTTTGGGTCAAATGTGCTTTAGAGTGCCATTTTCTGAGAAATCAACCATATTTTTAAATATCCTCCGAGTTAGTGAACCGGGGTACACGCCTGAGTGTTATTTCCGAGATTTCTTAAAATCAAACTATGGACGCCTCTTCTGGTCCCCTAGTAGACTTAGGGTTCCTGTGCATTAATTTCTAGACGGTAGAAGTTCATTCTTACGCCATTTTTCTAAAGATTTCTACAATTCTTAAAAATCTATATGTTCAGTGACCCCCGGTACACGCTTGTGAGGCATTTTTAGTGATTATTTAAAACTATTCTAAAAAGGGAAAACATAACCTTTGCAAGACTTTCGCTTCCACTATTGGGGCCCCTTGTGGTGTGCTTTACAGTGCTATTTTTGTGAGAAATCAAACAAATTTTCAAAAATCCTCCGAGCTAGTGAACGGTGGTACACGGCTGAGTATTATTTCGGAGATTTCATAAAGACAAACTAAGGATGCCTCTTCTGGTCCCCGAGTAGAATTAGGGTTCCGGTGCATTGATTTCAAGACGGTCGAAGTTCATTCCGACCCCATTTTTCTAAAGATTTCAACAATTCTTTAAAATCTCAATGTTCGGTGATTCCCGGTACACGCCTGTGAGGCATTTTTCGTGATTACTTAAAACCATCCTAAAAATGCAACACGAAAACTTTGGAAAATTTTGGCTTTCACTGTTTGGGGCCCTTTCGGTCAAATGTGCTTTACAATGCCATTTTATGAAAAATCAAACATATTTTTAAAAATCCTCAGAGTTAGTTAATCAGGGTAGACGCCTGAGTGTTATTTCGGGGATTTCTTAAAATCAAACTAAGGACGCCTCCTCTGGTTCCCAAGTAGACTTTGGGTTCCTATGCATTGATTTCTAGACGGTAGAAGTTCATTCTAACGCCATTTTCTAAAGATTTCAACAATTCTTTAAAATCTCTATGTTCGGTGACCCCCGGTACACGCATGTGAGGCATTTTTCATGATTATTTAAAACCATCCTAAAAAGGCAACATGTAACCTTTGGAAGACTTTGGCTTTTACTATTTGGGGCCCTTTCGGTCAAATGTGCTTTACAGTGCCATTTTCTGAGAAATCAAACATATTTTCAAAAATCCTCCGAGTTAGTGAACCGGGGTACACGCCTGAGTGTTATTTCAGAGATTTCATAAAAAAAACTAAGGATGCGTCTTCTGGTCCCCGTGTAGACTTAGGGTTCCTATGCATTGATTTCTAGACGATAGAAGTTCATTCTAACGCCATTTTTCTAAAGATTTCAACAATTCTTTAAAATCTCTATGTTCGGTGACCCCCGGTACACGCGTGTGAGACATTTTTCGTGATCATTTAAATTCATCCTAAAAAGACAACATGTAACCTTTGGAAGACTTTGGCTTTCACTATTTGGGGTTCCTTTGGGTCAAATGTGCTTTAGAGTGCCATTTTCTGAGAAATCAACCATATTTTTAAATATCCTCCGAGTTAGTGAACCGGGGTACACGCCTGAGTGTTATTTCCGAGATTTCTTAAAATCAAACTATGGACGCCTCTTCTGGTCCCCTAGTAGACTTAGGGTTCCTGTGCATTGATTTCTTGACGGTAGAAGTTCATTCTTACGCCATTTTTCTAAAGATTTCTACAATTCTTAAAAATCTATATGTTCAGTGACCCCAGGTACACGCTTGTGAGGCATTTTTAGTGATTATTTAAAACTATTCTAAAAAGGGAAAACAGAACCTTTGCAAGGCTTTCGCTTCCACTATTGGGGCCCCTTGTGGTCAAATTTGCTTTACAGTGCTATTTTTGTGAGAAATCAAACAAATTTTCAAAAATCCTCCGAGCTAGTGAAC
The DNA here is from genome assembly GCA_947648045.1 of Beta corolliflora. Taxonomy (NCBI): domain Eukaryota; kingdom Viridiplantae; phylum Streptophyta; class Magnoliopsida; order Caryophyllales; family Amaranthaceae; genus Beta; species Beta corolliflora. Next base: position 48,264 of record CANSZD010003088.1, on the reverse strand, counting down.
GGTGGTACACGGCTGAGTATTATTTCGGAGATTTCATAAAGTCAAACTAAGGATGCCTCTTCTGGTCCCCGAGTAGACTTAGGGTTCCGGTGCATTGATTTCAAGACGGTCGAAGTTCATTCCGACCCCATTTTTCTAAAGATTTCAACAATTCTTTAAAATCTCAATGTTCGGTGATTCCCGGTACACGCCTGTGAGGCATTTTTCGTGATTACTTAAAACCATCCTAAAAATGTAACACGAAAACTTTGGAAAATTTTGGCTTTCACTGTTTGGGGCCCTTTCGGTCAAATGTGCTTTACAATGCCATTTTATGAAAAATCAAACATATTTTTAAAAATCCTCCGAGTTAGTTAACCAGGGTAGACGCCTGAGTGTTATTTCGGGGATTTCTTAAAATCAAAATAAGGACGCCTCCTCTGGTTCCCAAGTTGACTTTGGGTTCCTATGAATTGATTTCTAGACGGTAGAAGTTCATTCTAACGCCATTTTCTAAAGATTTCAACAATTCTTTAAAATCTCTATGTTCGGTGACCCCCGGTACACGCATGTGAGGCATTTTTCATGATTATTTAAAACCATCCTAAAAAGGCAACATGTAACCTTTGAAAGACTTTGGCTTTTACTATTTGGGGCCCTTTCGGTCAAATGTGCTTTACAGTGCCATTTTCAGAGAAATCAAACATATTTTCAAAAATCCTCCGAGTTAGTGAACAGGGGTACACGCCTGAGTGTTATTTCAGAGATTTCATAAAAAAAAACTAAGGATGCGTCTTCTGGTCCCCGTGTAGACTTAGGGTTCCTATGCATTGATTTCTAGACGATAGAAGTTCATTCTAACGCCATTTTTCTAAAGACTTCAACAATTCTTTAAAATCTCTATGTTCGGTGACCCCCGGTACACGCATGTGAGGTTTTTTTATGTGATTATTTAATACCATCCTTAAAAGACAACACTATAATAATATATTAATAGTTTCTAGAAATTTCGGCAGAGTCTCCTTTGTAAATTGGACAACCTAAAATGGGAAAAATGCTTGAGAAACCTGTTACAAATTAAAATATTTCCAAAACCATAGTTAACCAGGGTAGACGCCTGAGGTACACGCCTGAGTGTTATTTCCGAGATTTCTTAAAATCAAACTATGGACGCCTCTTCTGGTCCCCTAGTAGACTTAGGGTTCATGCATAGGAACCCTAAGTCTACTTGGGAACCAGAGGAGGCGTCTTTAGTTTGATTTTAAGAAATCCCCGAAATAACACTCAGGCGTCTACCCTGGTTAACTAACTCGGAGGATTTTTAAAAATATGTTTGATTTCTTAGAATATGGCACTGTAAAGCACATTTGAGCCAAAGCACCGCAAATAGTGAAAGCCAAAGTCTTCCAAAGGTTTCATGTTGCCTTTTTAGGATGGTTTTAAGTAATCACGAAAAACGCCTCACAGGCGTGTACCGAGGGTCACCGAACATAGAGATTTTAAATAATTGTTGAAATCTTTAGAAAAATGGCATCGTAATGAACTTCGACCGTCTAGAAATCAATGCACAGGAACCCCAAGTCTACTCGGGGACCAGAAGACGCATCCTTAGTTTTATTTTATGAAATCACTGAAATAACACTCAGGCGTATACCCCGGTTCACTAACTCGTAGGATTTTTGAAAATATGTTTGATTTCTCAGAAAATGGCACTGTAAAGCACATTTGACCGAAAGGGCCCCAAATAGTGAAAGCCAAAGTCTTCTAAAGGTTTCGTGTTGCCTTTTTAGGATGGTTTAAGTAATCACGAAAAATGCCTCACAGGCGTGTACCGGGGGTCACCGAACATTGAGATTTTAAAGAATTGTTGAAATCCTTAGAAAAATGGGGTCGTAATTGTAATACCCCGAATTTTAATCTCGTTTTATTAATTGCTAATTATGTTTATTAGCTTAAGTGCGTTCTAAATTTTTTTTTCCGAAATGATTATGGTTAAGTTATTTTCTAAAATAAATATATTTTGGGTTTTATGTATAGTAATTGAGTAGTATTTGGCTAAATGAGAAATAAAATTAGTGTATTCTTCTAGCACCTTTGTCGGTTTATTTTGGGTGAAATAAGACCCTCAAATTCGCTTTCTCTCTCATTACATATCTAACGATCACCAAAAGGAAACCCCAAAACCCATTTTCTCTCTCCTTCCTCGTGAATACCCAAACCCCAGCTCTCTCTCTTTCTTCGATCCCCTGCGTTGCTTCCCCCGTCATCCACCCCTTGCGGATGCTCCCGTTTTCCCCGGCGCTTGCTGTGCTGCTGTTTCCCCTCCCCTCGTGCGGTGCTGCTGATGTGCTTCGCTTCCCTGTTCACATCCTCTTCGTGATGGTGGTGGTGTTGGGTGCGATCGTTGCTCGCTGCTACTGCCTACCGGCCGTCGCCACCATCGCCGGAGCTCTGCTCCCTTGTTCGTCGCTGCTCACATAGAGTAGAGTAGACCTGCTCGTGTCTCTCTCTCTCCTCCGTTGATCTTCTGCTGCGAGGTGGTGGTGTCACCACCGTGTGGGACCGCCACTAGCAGTGTTGCTCTATTACCTTTAAAGGTACTACACCCCTCTCTCCTACTCCTCTTGTTCTTCTCACATTAAAGGTTAATATCGAGGTTATGGATTCTGAAATTTGAGTACTAATTTATGATGCCTGATGCTTTGATTGCTTGAATTACTGTAAGTATCGCAACTATGTTAATTTTCTATATTACCTGAATTAACATGTAAACTTGGTTAATATAAATCCTCGAGGAAATTGGAGTTGGTTGATGAAACTGATCTGGGGAAACTCTAATGACAATTGTAGTCATTCTGTAAATTTATATTTATGGAATTTAGACTAATTTATGGTGGGGTATACGCCTGAGTGTTATTTCAGTGATTTCATAAGATCAAACTAAGGACGCCTCTTCTGGTCCCCAAGTAGACTTAGGGTTCCTATGCATTGATTTCTAGACGATTGAAGTTCATTCTAACGCCATTTTTCTACAGATTTCAACAATTCTTTAAAATCTCTATGTTCGGTGACCCCCGGTACACGCCCTTGAGGCAATTTTCGTCATTATTTAAAACCATCCTAAAACAGCAACATGTAACCTTTGGAAGACTTTGACTTTCACTATTTGGGGCCCTTTCGGTCAAATGTGCTTTAGAGTGCCATTTTCAGAGAAATCAACCATATTTTTAAATATCCTCCAAGTTAGTGAACCGGGGTACACGCCTGAGTGTTATTTCCGAGATTTCTTAAAATCAAACTATGGACGCCTCTTCTGGTCCCCTAGTAGACTTAGGGTTCATGTGCATTGATTTCTAGACGGTAAAAGTTCATTCTTACCCCATTTTTCTAAAGATTTCTACAATTCTTAAAAATCTATATGTTCAGTGAACCCCGGTACACGCCTATGAGGCATTTTTAGTGATTCTTTAAAACCATTCTAAAAAGAAAAAACTGAACCTTTGGAAGACTTTCGCTTCCACTATTAGGGGCCCTTGTGATCAAATGTGCTTTACAGTGCTATTTTGTAAGAAATCAAACAAATTTTCGAAAATCCTCCGAGTTAGTCAACCGGGGTACACGCCTGACTGTTATTTCGGAGATTTCGTAAAATGAAACTAGGATGCCTCTTCTGGTCCCCGAGTAGACTTAGGGTTCCTGTGCATTGATTTCTAGACGGTCGAAGTTCATTCCGATGCCATTTTTCTAAAGATTTCAACAATTCTATAAAATCTCTATGTTCGGGACCCCCGATACACGCATGTGAATGATTTTTCGTGATTACTTAAAACCATCCTAAAAAGGCAACACAAAACATTTGGATGACTTTGGCTTTCACTATTTGGGTCCCTTTCGGTCAAATGTGCTTTACAGTGCCATTTTCTGAGAAATCAAACATATTTTCAAAAATCCTCCGAGTTAGTGAACCGGGGTACACGCCTGAGTGTTATTTCGGAGATTTTATAAAATTAAACTAAGGTGCCTCTTCTGGTCCCCGAGTAGACTTAGGTTTCCGGTGCATCGATTTCTAGAAGGTCGAAGTTCATTCTGACGCCATTTTTCCAAAGATCTCAACAGTTCTATAAAATCTCTATGTTCGGTGACCCCCGGTATACGCCTGTGAGGCATTTTTCGTGATTACTTAAAACCATCCTAAAAAGGCAACACGAAACCTTTGGTAGACTTGTCTTTCACTATTTGGGGCCCTTTCGGTCAAATGTGCTTTACAGTGCCATTTTTTGAGAAATTAAACATATTTTCAAAAATCCTCCGAGTTAGTGAACCGGGGTACACGCCTGAGTGTTATTTCGAAGACTTCATAAAATCAAACAAAGGATACCTCATCTGGTCCCCGAGTAGACTTATGGTTCCGGTGTATTGATTTTTAGACGGTCGAAGTTCATTCCGATGCCATTTTTCTAAAGATTTCAACAATTCTTTAAATCTCTATGTTCGGTGACCCCCGGTACACGCTTGTGAGGCATTTTTCGTGATTACATATAACTATCATATACAGGCAACACAAAACCTTTGGAAGACTTTGAATTTCACTATTTGGGGCCCTTTCGTCAAATGTGCCTTACAGTGCCATTTTCTGAGAAAACAATAATATTTTCAAAAATCCTCCGAGTTAGTGAACCGGGGTACACGCCTGAGTGTTATTTCGGAGATTTCATAAAATCAAACTATGGATGCCTCTTCTGGTCCCCGAATAGACTTAGGGTTCCTGTGCATTGATTTCTAGATGGTCGAAGTTCATTCCGATGCCATTTTTCTAAAGATCTCAACAGTTCTTTAAAATCTCTATGTTCGGTGACCCCCGGTACACGCCTGTGAGGCATTTTTCGTGATTACTTAAAACCATCCTAAAAAGGCAACATGAAACCTTTGGAAGACTTTGTCTATCACTATTTGCGGCGCTTTGGGTCAAATGTGCTTTAGAGTGCCATTTTCTGAGAAATCAAACATATTTTTAAAAATTGGTAAAAAAAACATTTTCGAGCATCAATTTATGGGGTCATCATTACGGAATTTCGATTTAGGGATCCATTTTAGAAAAGAATGAATATTTATATTTTGGATTTATGAATGCATGACCTTATAGAGCTTGAAAATATAACCACTATGGGAAAAAATTACTAAAAATTCATTTCCGAACAGCATCAAGTTATGGGGGTCATTATAACTGGATTTCGATTTAGAGCACCCATTTTAAGAAAAAATGAAACTTTAAATTTCGAACTTCTTAATGCAAAACCTTTTAGAGGGTGAAAAGGCTAAACCCTAAACCCTAAACCCTAAAATCTATATGTTATTCCAATAACCCGTGTGTCGTCTCAAAGAGTCTGAAGTTTTAGGGAAAAAGATTCATGAATTAACGTTTTTCCGTCCAAAAATGTCAAAAGATCATAGACCAGGATACACGACTCTGAGACATTTTTCACGAATTCAAAATTTAACTTGTGAAATGAACTCTATTGTGTTTGGATACCGTTAGAATTCATATATGCTATGCAAACGGGCATATATAAGACGGAAAACTTAACATTATAGTTATTATGATGCCAACCGAGAATATTATTCATAGTCATAAGATGCAATCAATGTGGATAGTCTCAATAACCCGTTAGTCATCCTAAGTAACTTTTTTGGTTTTAGAAACATTTTAAGTAAATAAAAATCACATTCCCAATTAAATAAAAATAACTAATTCAAAAAAATTTCATCAGACAATTTGTTCTCAAGACCCGGGTACACATCTATGTGACATTTTCATCATTGGATCATTAGGAGTCAATTTGGTCAATTAAGAGTTTTACCGACACCTTTATTCACCATAAATTAGTCAAAAGTCTCGCATATACATATTAGATAAACAAACGACGTTGATTCCAAACAGTGAAGGTATTCCCGATTTTGAAGACCCGGGTCCCACGATGCCGACACATGTGAATTAAACGTTTATTTGATGCACAAAAAATACTAGAAAGAGAGTAAAAAAGTATTGTTAAATTAAGGAATGTTATTCCAATAACCCATGTGTCGTCTCAAAGATTCTGAAGTTTTAGGGAAAAGGATTCAATAATTAACGTTTTTCCGTCCAAAAATGTCAAAAGATCATAGACCGGGGTACACGGCTCTTAGACATTTTTCACAAATTCAAAAGAAACTTGTGAAATGACTCTATTGTGTTTGGATACCGTTAGAATTCATATATGCTATGGAAACGGACATATATAAGACATAAAACTTCATATTATAGTTATTAGGATTCCAACTGAGAATATTATTCATAGTCGTAAAATGCAATCAATCTGGATAGTCTCAATAACCCGTTAGTCATCCTACGTAACTTTTTTGGTTTTGGAAACATAGCAAGTAAATTAAAATCACATTACCAATCAAATAAAAATATCAAATTCGAATTTTTTTCATCAGACAATATGTTCTCAAGACCCGGGTACACGTCTGTGTGACATTTTCATCATTGGATCATTAGGAGTTAATTTGGTCAATTAAGAGTTTTACCGACACCTTTATTCACCCTAAATTTGTCCAAAGTCTGGCATATACATATCAGATAAACAAACGACGTTGATTCCAAACAGTGAAGGTATTCCATATTTTGAAGACTCGGGCACGATGCCGACACATGTGAATTAAACGTTTGTGTGATACACAAAAAATAATAGAAAGAGAGTAAAAAAAAGTATTGTTAAATCAAGGAATGTTATTCCAATAACCTATGTGTCGTCTCAAAGAGTTTGAAGTTTTTTAGGGAAAAAGATTCATGAATTAACTTTTTTTCCGTCCAAAAATGTCAAAAGCTCATAGACCGGGTTTAATTATCCTCCAAGTTAGTGAACCGGGGTACACGCCTGAGTGTTATTTCTGAGATTTCTTAAAGGTAATAGAGCAACACTGCTAGTGGCGGTCCCACACGGTGGTGACACCACCACCTCGCAGCAGAAGATCAACGGAGGAGAGAGAGAGACACGAGCAAGGCTACTCTACTCTATATGAGCAGCGACGAACAAGGGAACAGAACTCCGGCGATGGTGGCGACGGCCGGTAGGCAGTAGCAGCGAGCAACGATCGCACCCAACACCACCACCATCACGAAGAGGATGTGAACAGGGAAGCGAAGCACATCAGCAACACCGCGCGAGGGGATGGGAAACAGCAGCACAGCAAGCGCCGGGGAAAACGGAAGCAACGCAGGGGATCGAAGAAAGAGAGAGAGTTGATCAAACATATTTTTAAAAATCCTCCGAGTTAGTTAACCAGGGTAGACGACAGAGTGTTATTTCGGGGATTTTTTTTAAAATCAAATTAAGGACGCCTCTTCTGGTCCCCAAGTAGACTTAGGGTTCCTATACATTGATTTATAGACGATTGAAGTTCATTCTAACGCCATTTTCTAAAGATTTCAACAATTCTTTAAAATCTCTATGTTCGGTGACCCCCGGTACACGCCCTTGAGGCATTTTTCGTGATTATTTAAAACCATCCTAAAAAGGCACCTTTGGAAGACTTTGGCTTTCACTATTTGGGGCCCTTTGGGTCAAATGTGCTTTAGAGTGCCATTTTCTGAGAAATCAAACATATTTTTAAATATCCTCCAAGTTAGTGAACCGGGGTACACGCCTGAGTGTTATTTCTGAGATTTCTTAAAATCAAACTATGGACGCCTTTTCTGGTCCCCTAGTATACTTAGGGTTCCTGTGCATTGATTTCAAGACGGTAGAAGTTCATTCTTACGCCCTTTTTCTAAAGATTTCTACAATTTTTAAAAATCTATATGTTCAGTGACCCCCGGTACAAGCCTATGAGGCATTTTTTGTGATTATTTAAAACCATTCTAAAAAGGAAAAACAGAACCTTTGCAAGGCTTTCACTTCCACTATTGGGGGCCCTTGTGGTCAAATGTGCTTTACTGTGCTTTTTTGTGAGAAATCAAACAAATTTTCAAAAATCCTCCGAGTTAGTAAGTCTACTAGGGGACCAGAAGAGGCGTCCATAGTTTGATTTTAAGAAATCTCGGAAATAACACTCAGGCGTGTACCCCGGTTCACTAACATGGAGATTTTTAAAAATATTGTTGTTTTCTCAGAAAATGGCACTCTAAAGCACATTCGACCCAAAGGGCCCCAAATAGTGAAAGCCAAAGTCTTCCAAAGGTGCCTTTTTAGGATGGTTTTAAATAATCACGAAAAATGCCTCACACGCGTGTACCGAGGATCATCAAACCAAGGATGCCTCTTCTGATCCCCGAGTAGACTTAGGGTTCCGGGGCATTGATTTCTAGACGGTTGAAGTTCATTCCGACGCCATTTTTCTAAAGATTTCTACAATTCTTAAAAATCTATATGTTCAGTGACCCCCGGTACACGCCTGTGAGGCATTTTTAGTGATTATTTAAAACCATTCTAAAAAGGAAAAACAGAACCTTTGCAAGGCTTTCGCTTCCACTATTGGGGGCCCTTGTGGTCAAATGTGCTTTACTGTGCAATTTTGTGAGAAATCAAACAAATTTTTAAAAATCATCCGAGTTTGAAATCAGGGTATACGCCTGAGTGTTATTTCTGGGATTTCATAAAATCAAACTAAGGATGCTTCTTCTGGTCCCCGAGTAGATTTAGGGTTCCAGGGCATTGATTTCTAGATGGTCGAAGTTCATTCCGACCCCATTTTTCTAAAGATTTCAACAATTCTTTAAAATCTCTATGTTCGGTGACCCCCGGTACACGCCTGTGAGGCATTTTTCGTGATTACTTAAAACCATCCTTAAAAGGCAACACGAAACCTTTGGAAAACTTTGGCTTTTACTATTTAGGGCCCTTTCGATCAAATGTGCTTTACAGTGTCATTTTTGATAAATCAAACATATTTTCAAAAATACTCGGAGTTAGTGAACCGGGGTACACGCCTGAGTGTTATTTCAGAGATTTCATAAAATAAAACTAAGGATGTGTCTTTTGGTCGCCGAGTAGACTTAGGGTTCCTGTGCATTGATTTCTAGACGGTCGAAGTTCATTCCGATGCAATTTTTCTAAAGATTTCAACAATTCTTTAAAATCTCTATGTTCGGTGACCCCCGGTACACGCCTGTGACGCATTTTTCGTGATTACTTAAAACCATCCTAAAAAGGCAACATGAAACCTTTGGAAGACTTTGGCTTTCAATATTTGCGGCGCTTTGGGTCAAATGTGCTTTACAGTGCCATATTCTAAGAAATCAAACATATTTTTAAAAATCCTCCGAGTTAGTTAACCAGGGTACACGCCTAAGTGTTATTACGGGGATTTCTTAAAATCAAACTAACGACGCCTCTTCTGGTCCCCAAGTAGACTTAGGGTTCCTATGCATTGATTTCTAGACTGTAGAAGTTCATTCTAACGCAATTTTTCTAAAGATTCAACAATTCTTTAAAATCTCTATGTTCGGTGACCCTCGGTACACGCGTGTGAGGCATTTTTCGTGATTATTTAAAACCATCCTGAAAACACACCTTTGTAAGACTTTGGCTTTCACTATTTGGGGCCCGTTGGGTCAAATGTGCTTTAGAGTGCCATTTTCTGAGAAATCAACCATATTTTTAAATATCCTCCAAGTTAGTGAACTGGGGTACACGCCTGAGTGTTATTTCTGAGATTTCTTAAAATCAAACTATGGACGCCTCTTCTGGTCCCCTAGTTGACTTAGGGTTCCTGTGCATTGATTTCTAGACGGTAGAAGTTCATTCTTACGCCATTTTCCTAAAGATTTCTACAATTCTTAAAAATCTATATGTTCAGTGGCCCCCGGTACACGCCTGTGAGGCATTTTTAGTGATTATTAAAAACTATTCTAAAAAGGAAAAACAGAACCTTTGCAAGGCTTTCACTTCCACTATTGGGGGCCCTTGTGGTCAAATGTGCTTTACAGTGCTATTTTGTGAGAAATCAAACAAATTTTCCGAAATCCTCCGAGTTAGTGATCCGGGGTACACGACTGAGTGTTATTTCGGAGATTTCATAAAATCAAACCAAGGATGCCTCTTCTGGTCCCCGAGTAGACTTAGGGTTCCGGTGCATTGATTTCTAGACGGTAGAAGTTCATTCCGACGCCATTTTTCTAAAGATTTCTATAATTCTTAAAAATCTATATGTTTAGTGACCCCCGGTACACGCCTGTGAGGCATTTTTAGTGATTATTTAAAACCATTCTAAAAGGAAAAATAGAACCTATGAATGGCTTTCGCTTCCACTATTAGGGGCCTTTATGGTCAAATGTGCTTTACTGTGCTATTTTGTGAGAAATCAAACAAATTTTCAAAAATCCTCCGAGGTAGTGAACCAGGGTATACGCCTGAGTGTTATTTCGGAGATTTCATAAAATCAAACTAAGGATGCTTCTTCTGGTCCCCGAGTAGACTTAGGGTTCCGGTGCATTGATTTCTAGATGGTCGAAGTTCATTCCGACCCCATTTTTCTAAAGATTTCAACAATTCTTTAAAATCTCTATGTTCGGTGACCCCCGGTACACGCCAATGAGGTATTTTTCGTGATTACTTAAAGCCATCCTAAAAAGGCAACACGAAACCTTTGGAAGACTTTGGCTTTTAAAACAACAATATTTTTAAAAATCTCCATGTTAGTGAACCGGGGTACACGCCTGAGTGTTATTTCCGAGATTTCTTAAAATCAAATTATGGACGCCTCTTCTGGTCCCCTAGTAGACTTAGGGTTCCTGTGCATTGATTTCTAGACGGTTGAAGTTCATTCTTACGCCATTTTTGTAAAGATTTCTATAATTCTTAAAAATCTATATGTTCAGTGACCCCCGGTACACGCCTGTGAGACATTTTTAGTGATTATTTAAAACAATTCAAAAAAGGAAAAACAGAACCTTTGCAAGGCTTTCGCTTCCACTATTGGGGGCCATTGTGGTCAAATGTGCTTTACAGTGCTTTTTTGTGAGAAATCAAACAAATTTTCAAAAATCCTCCGAGTTAGTGAACTGGGGTACACGGCTGAGTGTTATTTCGGAGATTTCATAAAGTGAAACTAAGGATGCCTCTTCTGGTCCCCGAGTAGACTTAGGGTTCCGGTGTTAGTGATTCGGGGTACACGCGTGAGTGTTATTTCGGAGATTTCATAAAATCAAACTAAGGATGCCTCTTCTGGTCCCCGAGTTGACTTAAGATTCCTGTGCATTAATTTCTAGACGGTCGAAGTTCATTATAATGCCATTTTTCTAAAGATTTCAACAATTCTTTAAAATCTCAATGTTCAGTGACCCCTAGTACACGACTGTGAAGCATTTTTATTGATTATTTAAAACCAATTTAAAAAGGCAAAACGGAACCTTTGGAAGCTTTGGCTTCCACTGTTGATGGCCCTTGCGGTCAAATGTTCGTTATAGTGCTATTTTATGAAAAAGCAAACATATTTTTAAAAACCTCCGAGTTAGTGAACCGGGGTATTTGCAGTGTGGTATTTCGAAGTTTTCTTAAAAACAAACTAAGGACGCCTCTTCTCGTCCCCAAGTAGACTTAGGGTTCCTGTGCCTTGAAATCGAGACGGTCGAAGTTCATTCCGACGCTATTTTTCTAAAGATTTAAACAATTCTTTAAAATCTATATGTTCAGTGACCCCCGGTACATGCTTGTGAGACAATTTTAGTGATTATTTAAAACCATTCTACAAAGGAAAAACATAACCTTTAGAAAGCTTTCGCTTCCACTATTGGGGGCTCTTGCAGTCAAATGTGCTTTACAGTGCCATTTTTTAAGAATCAAACATATTTTCAAAAATCCTCCGAGTTAGTAAACTAGGGTACACGCCTGAGTGTTATTTCGGAGATTTCTTAGAATCAAACTAAGGTCGCCTCTTCTGATTCCCAAATAGACTTAGGGATCTTGTGCATTGATTTCTAGACGGTAGAAGTTCCTTCTAATGCCATTTTTCTAAAGATTTCAACAATTTTTTAAAATCTCAATGTTCAGTGACCCCCGGTACACTGTTTGGGGCCCTTTCGGTCAAATGTGCTCTACAATGCCATTTAATGAGAAATCAAACATATTTTTAAAAATCCTCCGAGTGAGTTAACCAGGGTAGACGCCTGAGTGTTATTTCGGGGATTTCTTAAAATCAAACTAAGGACGCCTCCTCTGGTTCCCAAGTAGACTTTGGGTTCCTATGCATTGATTTCTAGACGGTAGAAGTTCATTCTAACGCCATTTTCTAAAGATTTCAACAATTCTTTAAAATCTCTATGTTCGGTGACCCCCGGTACACGCATGTGAGGCATTTTTCATGATTATTTAAAACCATCCTAATAAGGCAACATGTAATGGTATAATATTGTAATCTCGCTATTGGGCTATATGCAATTCTCTTTCTTGGTAGATAAGGAAAACAAGTTCACTTGGTATGGATGGATCCCTTGACCACAGGGATCAGAGGTGGGAGCCAAACCACCGCTCCGCACCTCACTCCTCAATTGGGCTGTATGTATAACTTTGTAATCTCGCTATTGGGCTATATGCAATCCTCTTTCTTGGTAGATAAGGAAAACAAGTTCACTTGGTATGGATGGATTCCTTGACCACAGGGATGGATCAGAGGTGGGAGCCAAACCACCGCTCCGCACCTCACTCCTCAATTGGGCTGTATGTATAACATTGTAGATTTGTTGCTTCTTTCTTCAGGGTCTTGTTTGCAGATGATCTTAATAGGAATAGCAGCATGATATTTCTGATGTCAACTGAAAATTTAAACTTGACAAGTTTGATTTTGACAGTATGTTTCTGTGCCTCATAGAATTTTTACATGTAGATTGAGTTTCTTCCAAACTTGACATTGGTTTCTTGATGCAAAAAGGTTGAAAGTCTGACTTTTTTGATAAAGAATTACTAGAATGTGTTCGTGATCCAGGCATTTATTTACCATTGTAGTGATTTTGCTTTACTGCTTCAACAAACACAGACAACATAACATCTTGGCCTCTCTATCTTTCTCTCCTTCATTATTCTGCGCAATATTCAAGATCGTTCTCAATCTGTTTTTCTGTCAACACCGGAAACGCAGAAACCGTGTATCCCTGGAGGTTGATTGCTAAGAGTCCGTGTGTTGTTGCGGGGCAAATTCAACTTTAGGGCAGTGATCTTCTCACGCCACGGTTATCAGATAAGTTTGTTTTAGTTGTTACCAGTTTACGTTCCTACAACTTCCAGCTCTAATCTTCTGCAGAAGAAATTGATGCATGACTTTTCACCTCCCTACCAATAAGTTATATGTATGCCTCTCTCTCTTCTCTCTCTGTTGCAATTGATCTTTGAACTTATATTACAAAAAGTCTTCCTTTTTCTCAAAATTAGATGTATTTCTGTCCATTCCAAACACATCTTTTACATTATTTTATTCATTCAACAAAAGTCAGTGCACGACTTGAACAACTTCACAGGAAATCTTAAGTTCAGACTTTCACACGTTTTTGCTAGGTGCTACTTGTTTTCCCTTTTTTTTATAAGATGTTTGCCAAGGAAATGCTGCAACATTAGTTCTTCATATTTGACTAAATCCTGTGTTTTTTTTTCGCTGGCTTATCAAAATCACAATCCTTACAAAGCTTAACGTGTCCTGCCTCTTTATGCTAAGAGAAAGGTCCTCTACACACCGGCCTTTTCTCTGTTCCTCAAAAAGCTAATAAAGATGACCCCTCTTAGAATGGTATGCCCGGGTCTTTTGGCTTACGCTGATTATTATCTCCCTGCATTAGGATATAATTCTTGATTAAGTCTTAACTGGTGGCATTTCTTCAATTATTTTGGGAGGTAACCAAGATATTTATGTATGAAGAATGCTAAACATCTAATCGGTACATGTATCTAACAAAAATTGTGTTTAAAGAAACCGTGTTTGTAGCATTTGTGTTACTTTTCCGTTATTTTGCTACTTTACAAACACAAACAACACAAACATTATTTGTTTTATGCACAAACAATATTTGTTAAATGTATCTACAAGTTAGATGTTTTTTATTGCTTATTTATGTATATTTACTCTATTCTTTTTAATCAACTTATAGTATTTGACGACTATAAATTAATTAGAGCTTGGCATGGTCATACAAGCCCATGTGATGGGCCAATAGGCCAGACCCAGCTTGAAATGTGCCAAGGAAAAATTGTATTTGTCCAGACTTGCACCTAATTTTCAAAAAAGGAGGCCATGCACACCCCGATCCACTGGCCAATCCAATTCATGTCGTGCCACTAAAATCACTTAAGAATTTTTGCTTTGTTTTTTTCTTTTGTCTTTCCATTTTATTAAAAATGAGCGAATTGACATGCGATCTAGCCTAGGGATGGGAATGGATCTTGGACCCACTCTAGATCCGTAGATCCAGATCCGTCTTATAGGATTTAGATATTTTACATTATGAATCCAGCGGATCTGGATCGAATTTGTATCCAGGGCTTGGCGGGTCGGATCTGGATTTGAATCTCATTTTTCAGATTCAAATCCGGCTCGTGGATCTTTTTTTATTTTGAAAAATATCAACATAGTATATAGCTAAGTAATAATGTATTTTTATGATAATTAAACTAGCCTAGTTAATGTTATTGTGTTGTTAAATGTAAAATAAACTAAGTGACAGATAATTATATTTACAATAATTAATTTTTAGGTGTTCTATTTCCTTTCCCTAGTAAAAAATATATAATTCACATGGATCCAGATCCGAATCCATGGATCCGCGCATCTAATGGATCTGGATCTGACTTTTTTGGCTCTAGCGGATGTGGATCCATTTATAAAAATACGGATTTGGATCTGGATCCATTAGGATCAGTTCGGATGCGATCCATTAACATCCCTAAGCTGGCGTATTGTACTCTTGCTAATTTTTTAAAACGGTGTTAATGCATGATCCAGCACCGTATTGTAATTCTCGTATTGGGTTTGGGTTAATAGCAAGCTCGTGTCGAGTTGGGAGCCCACTTTTATTATGTACCAATTCACGTTAATGTAATTTAACATGCCATTTTTATGATACAAATGTCATACTTACTGTTAATCAGATTCAAAAGAAGAAAAATACTCTAGTACATTAACCAACTCTTATCTAAACTTGCGTGCATAATCTTAAAAGACACATGAGAAGAAAGGAGAAGTAAAGTTTATCTTAAGATATATTGTACCCTAACTTGTACTCATATTTTTGTGGAAATAAAATGTTTTTATTTTTCAAAAGACGCCTCAAAAGAAAATTGTTTAAATTTTTCAAAAGATTGTCATTGTCTAGTTTTTCAACTCTTTTTATAATTTAGTAAATAAGCGCTTGTTTAATTAATAAATTTACTTTTCTATGCTTTTCAGTTCTATGACTAATTGAGATTTGAGATAAACACAGGCCAGGACAATGCTTTTAGTGACTATGAATAGACACCACATAAGCTTTGAACTAGCAAAGATGAAGAAAATGTCCTACTACACATTGTATGTAATGTCATTGAAGCACTATAAAAATAGCAGTAAGTAGAAGATTAACGATTATTCTTTTTCAGGTTGAAATTTGTAGCTGAATTCTTTTGGTGATTATCCCATCTCTTTTTTTTAAGAAAAAAAAAACAAGAAAATCAAAATCAAAAAAATTCAACGATGGGATTCTTAGCTTTGTTCATGGTGGCTCTAATGCCGGTACTGAAGACGTTGATGTTAACAGCGGTCGGAATAGTTCTTGCCGTGGATCGCATAAATCTGTTGGGTCCAACAGCACGACATAATTTAAATAATGTAAGTATATATACAATCATAAATAAAAATGTATATTTACTAAATAATTTGCATAATAATTTTTAAGGTGCTAAATTTTTTTCGCAATTCGATATGCATTTACCAAACAGAAAAATGCATATTGATGAATCCAACTTCAGGTTATTTGTTGCGTCAATCATGAAAAATAGCTTTCGAAGAACTTTTTATTTATTGACATTCAATTCGTAGGGTCTATCATAGACAAACCTCATACTCAAAACAAAAAAAAATATTTAAATTATAACAATTAGGAAACTTAAAAAAAAAATTTAAATTATAAAAATTCCCAATGGTAGCCTCCAACTTTTTAAGTTTCCTATTGGTAGCCTTGGACTTTTTTGTATTCCTATTGGTAACCCTCAATTATTATCCTACTCCCAAATATGACCTTATGAAGCCAAAAATCATTAAGTCCGTTTATTTCCCATTAAAATTAATGCATCGATTTGCGTGCTTGAATATTGTCTCGGTTTGTGTGTCGGAAAAATCGATCGATTAAGGTTTTGGAAGTCACTTTGGCCCTTAAGGGTTAAATTTGAGGTCGAAATTAGCAAAAATGGACCAGAACAACCTTGGTTTGCGTATGAGAGAATGACTCGATTTGCTTGCCAGTTTAATTGGCTAATTAAGGTTTTGTGGGTCATTTTAAGGGCCAAAATTGGCAAAAAAAGGACTATAGAACGTCTCAATCTGCGTGCCCGGACATTAATTCTAACAGAAAGTTAATATAACTAATGGTTTATTGCTTCATAAGTTACATTTGGGAGTAGAATAATAATTCAGGGCTACCAAAGGGAATATAAAAAGTTGAGGGCGGCCAATGAAAAACATAAAAAAGTTAAAGCAGCCACTATCAAAATTTCCCTTTCATATTTAAGTAATCTTCATTATTGCTTTGTTTCTGGATCAAATAATATGCAAAAATAAAGTAAAAATCCAATCTGAAATTTTCAATGTTAACAGATGGTGTTTTACGTATTTAGTCCTTGTCTTATGGGCGCCTACCTGGCAAGAACAGTTACGCTTGATGTTATGATTGACATGTAAGTAACTCAAATTTATATAGTGGTGTGCAATATCATCACTAACATTACTTTTTTTTTTTTTTTTGAAAGACACTAACATTACTTATTAAACCAACATTATGATATTTCTTGTTAATATGTACATGTAACATACTTGTAGGTGGTTCATGCCAGTAAACATTTTAATCACATTTATAATCGGATCAGCACTTGGATGGATACTGATCAAGATCACGAAAGCACCCCATAATTTGCAAGGCCTTGTTATCGGTTGTTGTGCTGCAGGTATATTTATGTGTTTTTTTCCGTTATTTTTGAAATACATAGATGTGATAGATCCCTGTGGGTTGTTTTAGATCTAAAAGCCACTGAAGGCCCGACTATAAACTCGACTATAATTCGTAAACCCCCCCCCTTCACCCTCCCTCCATCTCTCATTTATGTGTTAAGCTTCTAACAAAAGGAGTAATGTAATACTTCAGTGTTTTACATTACTTGTTCGAAAATTTTAGAAGGACGATAGACAAAGTGCGCAGACAAATCTATTAAAATATAATTTGAATATCAATAAGAAAATTATCAACCTAAAACTACTTGTTAATGAGTTTGGTTGTAATTATTATGAAATGGAGAAAGTATGTAAAATGATAGACAGTCCAAATAACGACAACTCGACAAGTATCATATTTACCAAAGTTATTAATAACAACGAAAGAATCTCCAGCTTAGTGGATTTGTCTTCTCATCCCGTGGCTTAGACCCCACCGGTCTTTCATTAATTGATCTTTACGGTGCTTCCTCTCTATCAATTAGATCTTTTTTTATCCATAGACATAGAAAAAGTATTTAGGAGCCTGAATACCACTTGTAAATAATCCAAGAAACATGACATGTATAGGAACCACTAAAGGTAGTAAAGAAACAAGAACTACAACTACTAATTCATCCGCTAATATATTTCCGAAAAGTCGAAAACTAAGTGATAGAGGTTTTGTAAAATCTTCTAAGATGAAAGGAAGAGCGTGAACTGTGGTTCATTTTTTTCCAAAAGAAGAAAAACCCTACCAACACGTTAGTTTTTTTTTTTTTTTTTGAAGCAACACATTAGTTAGTTAGTTAGTTACACCATGTTTTGATAATTTCTTAATTAATAACTCTTAATTAACCCAAAAGAAGGGGGTAAATCTCTTACAAAATCTTTGCTTATACAAATTTGAATGAACAGGGAACTTGGGAAACTTGCTTCTTATAGTCATCCCAGCTATATGCAATGAGCCAAAGAACCCTTTTGGAGAATACTCAGTTTGCATGGCTGATGGAGCAGCTTATGTTTCCGTTTCCATGGCGGTATAACTTCTTCACCTCTACTACATCATTCATTAGTCACGAAGCACTTGCTTGCTCTTATTAACATCTTGTAATGAAATTTGCACTATTTGGCAGGTGGGAGCCGTATATATATGGTCTTATGTGTATGTAATTATGAAAATATCAGCAGAGAAGACTAACCGTGGTGAGAGATTAGATACGCATCACTCTGTAGTGAGTATAAGGTCTTCTAATGCAGGATCTGAAAACACAGAACCATTACTAATTTCCAAGGTATTATACTCAATGATCTGAATTCTGAGGCAGATATATATTACTCTGTTTTTGTCTGATATGATGATGCATCATACATGAAAAAGGATGTCACAGTTAAATAACTTTTCTAATTGTTCTTACAGATAGGAGGAACTGTGCCTATGTTGGAAAAGATGAAGAAGGGTGTATTTGGTATAGTCAGAAGAATCAGAACTATCAATTTGCAAATGTTGTTGGCACCAACTACTATTGGATCTGTAACTTCCTAAAATTCCTCTTATATCACAATTTGTTTTCATACTCTTGCATCTCATGCGACTGCTTGGAAAATTTCAAGTCATCTATAATCCCGACCAATTATAAATTGACACGTGATGTCGTATTTTTCCAAATATGATTAATATTGTAACTTGTAAGTTATCGCAAGTGTATATTTTGGATCACAAGTGTTGAACGTGTCAGTTAATCATCGGACGGGATTATATATGACCTGATAAGTGATAAGTAACATCCCATACCCTAACAATGTGTGCACATAGGTGATCGGATTTGTGATTGGAGTGGTCCCTCTACTAAAGAAGTTGCTAGTTGGTAATAGTGCTCCTCTTCGTGTTATATACAGTTCCTCCGAAATACTGGGGTATTAATAACTATTGCCAACCATATTTGTTATGTTCATCAGGAAACATAATTGTGGCACAAATATACATTACCTAATTCTCTCTTCCGTCTGTTCTGTATTTGTTTGGTGTTTGTAGCGGAGCAACAGTACCATGTGTTACATTAATAGTTGGAGCAAACCTCCTGAGAGGTAATTATCTGACTTGATGTATTTAACTTCATATTATTACTCCATTCCTAATTTTTCTTGAATGTCTCTTTGAACAATGGTGTGATTCACAACTGATAGTTCGCTATTTTATGGCTTGTTTGACCAGCTGTTATATTGGTTGTTTCTATGAACCTGTTTGATTATTGGTTGTTTATAAATGTGTTTGGTAGCTATCTACTCTCTTGGTTGTTTTATGCCAAAATGTATTTTAAAAAGGAAAAACAAAAAAAATAAAACTAGTGATAGTAGTTTTTTTAACCGATCCATTGACTTTTTAGCTATCTAGAAAATTATTTACCAAATACGTTATTTGGTTATTTGACCACACGAAAAGCAAATAGTCAAAAGTCAATAAAAAAGATACCCAAAAGACATCTACCAAACCCTCTCAAAATTCTTTGGATATAGATGTTAGAAAGAAAAAAAAAAGTTTATTACTTATGTGAGATCTTAGTTTTATTTGTATGTGTCTCTCAAAATATCAAATTTTTCACAACTTTTTCATATACGTCATCTGTTTTTTTTAGTTGCTACACTTCTTATTTTCACGCCATCCAACGTATTACTTGATCAATAATATCTTTAATTAAGCATATGAAAAAATATAACAATTTGATATTACGAAATAAATATGCATTAAGATGATTGAAATAATATCTCACTTGACTATGTTATTTGTTATATATAAGGAATAACAAATCGAACAAGGTTAGTTGGTGTAATTTAAGTTGGTTGCTTTGTACACCAAAAAAAAAAGATTAGTTGGTGAATAGTAATTACTATGCAAGTCTAGCATCTAAAAAAATACAAAAGAAATATGTTATTAGATATTAAAATGGTTAAAGTTTGTATTATAAATTGTGAAAAGATGAAAAACAAAAAAGAACAGAGTACTTGTTTAATTCGTTTAAATTGCTTAGTTAAACTCTATGTTCTGTCCAAGTTACACTGTTTGGTTTTATGGCTCTTTCAGGGTTAAGAAGATCAGGAATAAGTGCATCACTGATCATAGGGATAATAGTGGTGCGTTACATAGCGTTGCCTCTACTTGGAATCGTTATTGTTAGAGGTGCTCACCACTTTGGTATGATAGGATCCAATCCATTGTATCAGTTTGTTCTTATGCTTCAGTTTGCTCTACCACCAGCAATGTCTATAGGTATGTTTTCCAGGAACAACTATACACTTTTCTTTCTTGTAAAAACATGTCTTTTCACACCTCGATCGAGAATTACTTGTTACACAAAAGATCTCTTTTCACACCGTTTAATGTAAGTATTTGGGCAGATTAGATATTGATTATAAAACATCATATGCTAATTCTTCTAATTCCAAATAACTTTTCATGTATTTTGATTCATTTTCGTAGCGAATAGTGTAGGACCGTATGACATTAAATTTGGAATCTATATATATATATATCTAAAACCCAAGACAAACAAACGTCGCTTCTGCCATGTATGCCCCTCCCCCACACAATCAAATGAGACATTAAACAATAAAAATGTGTGTTTGAAGACTTAAGCCATGGCCTCTCATTCGTTGTCTTATGCACTAACCCCTCCCCCACACAATAAAATGAGACATTAAACAATAAAAATGTGTGTTTTGAGACTCGAACCCATGACCTCTCATACGTTATCTTGTCACTAACCAATCTACACTACAATACTTATGTTAGGTCTTTGTAGGGGAAATAATCATTCAAAGACAATATAATATTTCTATTTTTGAAGATTTCAAATGCACGTTGGTAAATAATCAGGGCGTATCGCCCGGGACAAAAACTAGTTTGTTTTCATATCCCCTTGATCATCACTAAGGTCTAAGGAAATGTGTCAACTTTTTACAAAATTTTAAAATGAGGTCGCCTATTCTATGCAGAGAGAGTTTGTATGTATTTATTTCAAGAAGAGGAAGAACTAACTATCATTTATGCACTACACAGGTACGATAAGCCAACTGTTCGAGGCCGGCGAGGGTGAATGCTCAGTAGTTATGCTATGGACGTATGCCATGTCTGCGTTAGCCTTAACCCTTTGGTCGACATTATTTATGTGGCTAGTATTGTAGGTTGTTTATCACTTTATCTTTTTGCTTTGCTACGAAATTATTCCCTCATATCGCAGCCATGGAATTTGTTGTGACATCGGAGTAGTTTTAACCGAAAAACAGATTATGACGCCTATTAATTTCTTCAAGGATGGTTAAAGAAAAACATGTATGCCATCAAGAATATAATATTGTACCCTGTTATGGGGTCTAAACATCATGTAAGATATAAATATTGGAAAAAAGATTATGCTAGTTTAGAGCTCTGGAGAGTTCAAATTTGTTATTGTTAATGCTAAGTTCACTCTTTTCTTCAATGCTACTCTATATTAGCTTACGGATTGCCAAATTTTGATAAATGTTCAATGATGAATTTTCAGTGGACCTATATGTGTGTGCGCGCGCGTTATATTCATTCCTTCAAGGTGTCTATAACATATGAGTAGACGATCAAGTTATAATATATGTTATAAACATAGAAATTGTTGTAGTTAGTACTTAATAGATAAAACTCTCTTTTTTCAATGTTTAAGTAAACTAGAATGAATTGCAAGAAATTTAATGAATGAATTTTAAAAAACGTGTCATATGTGCCTCCCGACTCCTTTTGTTATGAGAGTAATTTAAAGAATGAATTCTCAAAAAATTATGCGTGCAAAAACAACAATTAGTTGATAAAGAAGCTAACAACATGATATAAAATGACTCGATCCGAAATTTATCCGAAGCCGAATTGACGTTCAATACCGAATGGATCCGATGCTTCACAATGATCGAACTAAGGTCATAAGCGATTCAACCCGAGTAAACTTGATTCGAGCCAAGTGTACATGAAACCCAAATACGACCTGCGCAAACCCGAGCTAAAAAAATGTTCACGGGCGATCGAACCCGAAAAAATGGATTGACTTGTAAATGGGACGACCCAGACCTGTCCGACACCCGGCAATTCGATGATTCAAATGTGACCGGCCCAGATGAACAAAATCTGACCGATCCCGACCCAGGGCACTGACTGCGTGGGTCAACCCAGAACCTGTTCGATAACCTGTTTTGACACCACTAGTTGTTAAAGGAGAGTTTAACCACATATAACTCTGTAATTCTATCCCAAAACCATGGAAATTTGACATTTTATACATAATTTTTTTTATAGAATAACAAGCAAACTTGCGTATTTTTTCATAATTCGTGGTATTTCACTACTTGATGCTTGCAGACCAAATACAAATGCAACCAGTGGAAGGCAAATAAATTGACTGGATCAAATTTAAGTCAAAATTATTTTGGGTTGTCTGCTCTAACTATAAGGTGGGTTAAGTCTTGTTCGTTCTTATTCGACTTGGAACCGATTTTTGCTCGAGTTGAGTCATATTATATTCCCTCCGTTTTTTTTAGATATAACATATTGACTTTGGGCACTATTCATCCAATACACTTTGACCATTAACTGTTATTTATACATAAGAAAAAATATAGTCATGTGGGATCTTGTTTGATTCGTCACGGTATACACTTTCCAAATATATTTTTTTTATAATTTTTACTTTTATACAATTAGAGATATTATCGGTCTAAGTTGTGCCTCGACAAATGTGAAAAGTCGAATGTTACATCCAAAAAACGGAGGGAGTATCTCAAATGCGGCTTAATTCAACTACCATCTAATTACTCCAATGTTCACTTGTTTTGACAAGTGGAAAGACACTAAAATCGGCACTTCTCGCAAATTAACTAATTCAGTTTAGCAAGGTTATAGACCCTTAGGAGTTCGGCGGAAAAGATAATGGAATCTTCGCCGCCAAAGAGTACTTTGTAGAGTTTGGTCGCATAATTTTATGGTTATTAATAAACTTTATTGAGCCTAATACAAGTTCATACTAGAGGAGAATTTGACCACATACAAGCTTGGCAAGGATAAAGCCTACACAGGATGAGAATTTGACCACATAAATGTTTGACAAGGTTCGATTCTAAAATCAAATGGTATTAGCCTATTAGGTGGGACTAGCCCACCAATCTTATATTTTAGTCGTTTTCTCTCTATTTCTTTAATGTGGGACCATTATTCCCAAATTGGCCATCACATGTGAGCCACTTTTAATCTTACAGTATGGATAGGTTACAACATCTCAGTTGGGTCCTCTCTAGACTTCCAACATGAGGTCAATCGGGCCCTACTTCGGGCAATCACATTTGTGTTGGTTTTACTTGCTCCAAACGAATCTTTAACTCCTTCCATCTTGCATTTTCTAAAGTTGTTGGGCCCTTCCTTTTTGAAACACTTAATGGGTAGGAATTGTCCAGCTCTATTTTTTATTAGGTTTAGCTTTATAGAGAAGTAAATGATTTCTTGAGTAGTATTATGTTAGGTACAGCTTTATACAACCTACGATTTACAATAATGGGCTATACTAATAAACATATTAATAACACATGATAACCCCAAGCCAATATATACTAAAGCACAAATGCATATATATACTAATTTAAGAATAATCCCGATAGGTTTGGAAAATATTTTCTTATAACTAGACCAAGTATTACTTAGTTCTAAACCACTTACTTATGTAACATTAACCTCTCTAACACTATGTATATTAAACGTAAACCTCCCAATAATAAGTTCTATAGTTGCTAACTGCTAAGACAGCAAGTTCTTTCAAGCCATACAGATCTTGTTAGCTGTGATAATTTAATGCAACAATTAAAAGGTAAGATATACACTGAGATTCCAACTTCTTTATTGCCCACTAATATTGGTAGAGTTGGTAAAAATATACAACAAAGAGATCATAGCCTTTTGAGTTTGAGGGTTCACCTTTAATTTTAGCGCACTAGCTATTATGTAGTAGTAGCACATGGTTGCCTCAATGCTTAAGACAGTGTCTGTATATAATATGAGTCTAAAGTATTTATTTTTTGTACATAACTAAATTATTACATAGTAGTAGTAATACATGGTTCACCATATGATTATTATATCAAAAACCTGATAAGTTGGCAAGTTGCTTATAAATATTCATAGAAATTATTACTTGTTAGGGTCTAGGGACGTAGGAGTTAGGGTATCTTAATAGTATGAGCATTTTTTGGGGGAGTCCATATGATAGGGATCTACTAGTATACCACCAGTAATTGTAGGGTTATGGTCGCAATTAAGACAATAGTGGATGACCTTTTTATTTTACTATATTTTGGCAAGATATCTAAATTGTCTTTTCATTCTTTGTAGATGCAATAAAATACTTATTACTTTTATTCAGAATTAAATGCAGCAAATGCACTTTTACACGTTTTGAGGCGTTATTTTGTGCACGAAATATCCATAAGGAAAAATATCATAAAACTACCTTTTATAATCAACTTTTTTCAAAAAAACTACCTTTTAAAAATTTTATTTCAAAAAACTACCTTATATAACAAATTTCTTTCAATATACTACCATTTTACCATTAATGGAGTTTAATCGCTAATAATTGAGTCATCGTAAATTGCTTTTCTTTCTTTCTTCCCCTCCGTTTCTTTCCTTTTTTTCGCATTACTCCCACCGGGCAGCCCTTTACTGACGATTGTCATTTATCGATTAGTATTAGATATAAACGTAAAATGGTAGTATATTGAAAGTAATTTTTTATATAAGGTAGTTTTTCGAAAGAAAATTTTTAAAAGGTAGTTTTTTGAAAATTTTTTGTTATAAAAGGTAGTTTTTTGAAATTTTACCTATCTATAATTACATATAAGTAAAAATTATAAAAATTATATTTTATAAAAGTATGTCACGAGACGAATCTAACAAGATCCCACTTAGTATGTTTTTCGTTATGTATAAATCACAAATCTTAGTCAAAATGAAAAATATAAATAGTGAAAAAGTACATTTGTTGCATTTAATTAGGAGGAAATAACATGGTTGCTAGGGGGTTTATTAATATCCTCTCACATAGTTGACTGATTCATTTTCTTAAAATTGTCTTTATATTCTTTGTAGATGCACGTCTCAAAACTGATCTTGGAACAATTTGTAGGGGTTGACTTGGGGTACACCAGCAAGGTCTTTGACATTGCCAAGCTACAAGTCTAAAAGACTACAAGTCTACAACCACATATTGGCTTTTAATTCTTTAATAGCTATATATTTAGGGGCGTTTGGTTGGGGAGTCATTGGAAAGGGTAAGAGTATCAACTTCGTTGATTCCCTTCTTGTTGTTTGGTTGTTCAATTTAATCGTTCTCTTTACCTTCTCCTTACCCCAAAGTCCTATACTCTTCCTCCACCCCCCAAGGGTTTCACTTACCACTTTCTTTGACTCTATCATTGACCATCTTCTTCTCCACCCAACCACCCCAACCACTTAACCACCACCTCACCAGTCACCTCCAATACCGAGCCACCCAACTACGACCACCACTACCGACCACCCAACCACACGACCAATGACCATCTTCTTCTCCACCCAACCATCCCCACCACTTAACCACCACCTCACCGAGTCACCACCAATACCGAGCCACCCGACTACACGACCACCACTACGACCACCCAACCACCCGACCACCACTGCCCGGCCACCCAACCACGACCAACACTACCGGCCACCCAACCACCACCACCACCCAACCACTCGACCACCCAACCACCCAATCACCCACCACCGGCAACAGGACCGCAACCCAGACCAATAACCTAGCCACCGGCCCAGTCACTCACCGAAAGCGACCCGTCTCCCCAAACCACAAAGTCACCCACCCACCGAACCACGAAGCCGGAAAATCCACCGGAGGCCACATAGTAGATGCGAGGATGAGAGCGAAAATCCACCACCTTGAAAGTGTTTTGTGTCGAGGGTAGGCAAGGTGGTGGTTGTTTTGTTTGAGGGACGGAAAGGGTGGTTGTGCTTAGTGGTTGAGGGAAGGCTTGACCACCATGAAAATCAAGATGGTGGTTGGGTTTACAGTTTAGTGGTTGAGGAAGGAAGGGTTGAAACCCTGTCTTTTAGTCCAACCAAACATGTTGGGAATTTAGGGGGTTTTACATTTCTTTCCTTTCTTTTCTCTTTCTTGATTCCATTCCTTTCCGTGGTCATGAACCAAACGCCCCCTTAAAAGAATGAATTTTTCATTAGATAATCTGATTGATAATTACACGGAAATTGTGTTAGTAGCTAATCGTTATTGGGCGAAAATTTATCATTGCAATTAAGTGACATACCTTAGGCCGTACCTATAGTTAATTAGCAACTTATTTTTATTTAGTCGCAAAAATCCGTCGCTAGTAGGGCTCTTTCTTGTAGTGTATCCCTACTGTTTATAACTTTCATGATGTACCCTTTAGGTTTGGATATAATAATGTATCAGATACCCCCAGTAACTTATGGGTGTTGATTTTGTTAACTTAAATTACCCAAAATTAGTTAACTCATATCCTAATTCCCCTAATATTTCACATTATTCCCAACAAAGTCTTTTAAACGGACATTATTGCCTAAGAGACACTTAGGCCACTATCAAAACAATGTTCACCTAAAAAAAAAAAGTTGTTTATATCACTCCGAAAGGACATTTTTGGCATAGTGGAGGTTAATGGGCGAATTAGGTTAGGTTTAAGTGATTTCGGGTCATTTTATGTCATGAGAATCAACACCAGATAAGTTAATGACGGTGTTTGGTACATTTTACACAAACTTAAGGGATACAGATGAACTTTTAAAACCACGAGAGGTACCTCATGAATTTCGTAAAACCTCACAAATACACGGTGAAAAAATCCGTTAAAAGAATTTTTTAATAGCTATACAAATGACATCAATTTCCTCGAACGAGACTTCATTTTGCAACTAAAAATAAGATCTATATAAATTTTAATAAATTAAACGGTTTTTTCACCTGATACCCCCGAGTTTTTAAAAAATTCACCTGGTACCCTCCATGTTTTCAAAATTCACCAGGTACCCCTCGGTTTCGAACTAATACACTCGGATACCCTTAATGACTAACGGCGTTAACCGTCGTTAGTCATTAACCTAATATCT
Organism: Beta corolliflora; assembly: GCA_947648045.1. Taxonomy (NCBI): domain Eukaryota; kingdom Viridiplantae; phylum Streptophyta; class Magnoliopsida; order Caryophyllales; family Amaranthaceae; genus Beta; species Beta corolliflora. The sequence continues at coordinate 20,915 of CANSZD010003088.1, read as the reverse complement.
CGCTTTAAACCCTAATTAACCCCCTAATCTTAACCCCAATCCTAACCCCCTACCCTTAACCCTAACCCCCGGCCTAACCCTAACCCCAACCCTAACCCACCACCCGCTCCCCCACCCTTCCACCATCCCCGGCCCTACTCCCCACCCTAGCGGCCCCCTTCCCCCACCCCGCAGGCCTACTCCCCCCCCCTGCCCCCTCCACCACCCCACCACCCACTCCCCCCCCCTTCCACCACCCTTGGCCTACTCCCCCACCCCCCTTGCTCCCCCACCCCAGCCCCCTTCCCCCACCCCATGACCCCTCCTCCCCTCCCCAGGCCCATGACCCCCTCCCCCCTCCCCTCCCCTTCCCTGCGGCGCGCGGCCCATCCCCCTTTCCCTTCCCCGCCATCGCGCATTTCCCCTTCCCCTGCGGCCATCGAACCGCAAATCTACGGGTACCGGCGGGGGTGGTGGGTTGAAGCGCAAATCAAACGCAAAAAATACTTCGGGGTGTGACGGTTGCGGGGGAAAGGGGAGGGGCGAGGGGAGGGTTTCGGGGGCTGCGGGTACCGGGTGAAAGGGGAAAGGGGAGGGCGAGGGGAGACTTCTGAGGCTGCTGGGCGCTAGGGGTGGGCCGCGGTGGGGGTGGTGGGAGGGGGAGAGGGTGGTTGAGGGTCGCGACGAGGCGTGGGGGGTGGGGGTTACGAGGCCGGCTTGCTAGGGTGGCCGCGGCGGGGGTGGTGGGAGGGTGGGGGAGGGGGTGGTGGGAAGGTTAGGGTTTAGGGTTAGGGTTAGGGTTTAGGGTTAGGGGTTAGGGTTAGGATTAGGGGTTAGGGTTAGGATTAGGGGTTAGGGTTAGGGTTAAGGTTATGATTAGGGGTTAATGACTAACGAGGTTAACCGCCGTTAGTCATTAAGGGTATTTGAGTGTATTACAACAAAACTCGGGGGTACCTGGCGAATTTTAAAAACATGGAGGGTACCAGGTGAATTTTTTGAAAACTCGAGAGTATCAGGTGAAAAAACCGTAAATTAAATAATAGTCAATACATCTTTATGAATTTAGGTGAGAAAACGTGCAAAATTTGTACATTAGCACTTAGTAGTATTATGTACCTTTTCTATACAGAGGTAAGATAAAATACACAGAAATTAATTAGGAGGTCCTCCTCTTAATAGGAATGCCTAATTTGTCGTATTGCAAACATCACTAGAAGTGTAGCCCACACATCATCAATAATTATAATGGAGAGTCGTAATTTGCTAACCGATTTGCAAATGTGTTGTATACTGGATGAAGTGAAGGATTATTGCAAAAGATGACATATTTCTACAATAAGGGTTGCAATCCCCCATGGACATTAAAACACTTGCTTAGTACTTATGTATTGATAAATACTCAAATATTTGTATATTTACTAGTTTTTAAATCCGTGCATTTAGTTGCTGATGTAGTTATTGTCATTGCGGATCACGTGACACACCACTTTTTTTTAAAAGTTAATGAAAAAGTTTTTACTCTGCCTATGGCTTCCCTCATAGACTCAGATAAAATCAAAATTCGCACCACCACTGGCGTTCAGCCATGTCGTTGCTTCCGCTCCTGTTTTCCGCAGCTTCGCTCACCACGCCCTCTTGTTGTCTTGCACGGCTGGCTGCATTGCACCCGGGCCACTCATTGGCTACAACCCACACAGTCGGGGCCGACCCTAGGCCAAAGGCGGGCGAGTGCCCTCGTAGGTCCCATAAATAGCATGATCAACCTTAACTTTGTTCATCATTTTATGTGACAAACTTTCATATTGGCTAAGATGGTTAGTGTGTGTTTGTTGGAACGTGAACTTTGTGGGAATGTGGGGTCGAATCCTACACTTAAAAAATTAAAAGATGCAACTTTAACCCTTTTAATTTCTTTTTTTTTTCAATTTTTTATGTTTACCAACTTTAACACTTTTAATCTATATGATTGCTTTATGATATTACATTTCCTAATTTCTACCATAAAGATAAAATAAATAAAAAATTAGCTTCCAAAGTAATAATGGGTACTTCTATATATTATGTTTCTACCTTAAATTTGCGTAAACTATCTTAGAGTTACGTAAAATTATCTATAGTAAAAGTACATATTTCCTTAAATCTCATGTGTGTTCGGGGCCCCTTTTATTTTATTTTTAGCCGGGGCCCAATAATATTCGAGAACGGCCCCTAAGCAGGGACACACATTGGCCACTATCCACCGAGCTATCGTTGCCTTATACGCTTCATTGCGACCTACACTCTACATGTACCTTTTTTTCTTTCACATTGGATTTTGTTCTGTTGATTTTTTTTATTTGTTGATGGTTTTTAGTTAATCTCTATTATAAGGGAAGGGGGAGGAAGATGGTGTCCTCCCTCCCTCTGAAAATACTAAAATATTACCCTTAATGATCTAATGGAATGAAAAGAATTACAAAAGAAAATAATTTAAGAACCATTTCTCATTTCAACTTGTCATTCTAAACAAGTTAAAAATGGTATATGCATCAAATATTTCAATCAAAACATTAAATGGACAAAATATCTTGACCTTTTTTTATAAGAGAAGACGGTATACATGACGTCCACCTGAAAAGTCTGAAACACTCACTGCCTTTGATACTCTTCAATTCAGTCAAACCAACTCATTATGTCTATTATTTTTATTCAAAATTCATTCACAAGAATTTCATATTAAAAATCACTCACAACCTTTGTTAGTTTTTTTTTACTTTAGCGAATTAATATATCTAAATTCATCTAACTACTAATCTTTCACATTTTAAGTGTAATCATAACATAGTACAGATGGAGTATATAATAGAATAACAAGTTTTGAAATTAACGCACGCATCACGTGCATATAAGGCTAGATGGCAAAGAGGTAAGTTATATACTACTGAATTTTGATCGACATATTTATAGAATTTTAGATGGGTATTGCTAAAAATTTAAAATTATGGTACTAATGTATCCATTTGCTTAAAATTAGCTAATCTCTAGTTTTGATTTTGAAAAAAATTATGTTTTCAATTCCCTTTAAGTTAAAGGCGGCGAAAATTGACCCAACCCACCAAATCAGCCCGAACTCAACCTAATAATAACGGGTTGGGTCAAAATTTTCAACTTTGTTTAATTAAATGGGTCGATCCAACCCGTTTAATTAAATGGTTTGGGTCAGTTGAAATTTTCACCCCGAATAACCCATTTACTTAGATGTGTCAAGTTCGGGTTGGTTGATCCACTAACCCATCTATTTTTCCATCCAAAAATCAAATTTCCAAGTTAATTAATGAACAATAAAAAGGGTTGTATTGTATCTTGATTTGTCTTCTTGCTATGTATGGATTCTTTATACTTCAAAGTATTTATAATATGAGGTACTTAAGTAATTATTAATCAGGTTGCCGTTAATGGATATTGGAAAATGCTATTAAATGTGTTAGTATGTCAATTTCAAGTAGACCCATCAATTGTCAGGTCGAGTTGGGTTGAGAATCTTAACTCATTTAACTAAACGGGTTGGATTGGGTTGAGGATCTCAATCCGTCTAAGTAAACGGGTGGCCGAACCCAACTCGGGTCGACTCATTACCAACCCTACTTGTAGTAGTTCTTCGACTTAATTGTGATTTCTTTTTGAGTGAAAATACCTTTTTCATCTCTCTTCTCTTTTTCTCAATAGCATTCGGTTGTTTTCTATTGACTATTGAATTTCCCTTTTTTGAAATTACGGGTTTTGGTTTATTAGCTTAAAGGTAAGTTACTTTACTGAATTTTGATCAAAAAAATTAGGAAATTTTTTATTGATATGATTAAAATTGTGATACTTTTCCTCAAAAAAGATTAAAAAAAGTGTGATACTAATGTACCTTTGGTTTGGATATGGCTAAAACTTTTATGAATATGGTCAAAATTGTAATACTAACTTTTTTTTATGAATATGGTTAAAATTCGATAAGCCGAAATATTACCTTGAAGTGAAACTTTTTATAAAGTACTTTTTTTTTAATTCATGTATTGCATATTAGTATTTGATATTTTGTTGGTGGACGGTGGTGACCCACCATCCGTAAAATCTGAATCCACTAATGTGTGTGTTACACAATTATGACTTATAAATGATAATTAGTATCATTGCTATTATGGTTTTAAAATTTTGTGATTAACTTGTTTGAAAAATTACATTTTGAATATATTGCTTTATACCAGTGTAGGTTATGCGAATAATTTTAATATTCTCAATATTTTTGAGTTTTAAAACTTTTTTAGGGTATACTTAATTACATCTAAAGATTAATTTTCGTGATTGATGCTATCTTATGTAAAGTGATAGATATCATTTATAAAATTCAATAACAAAAAGCGAGTATTTCGCACGCTTTGAATTTTCTCTCGGCGTAGGATAAGAGACCCTAACTTAAAAGCTGCGCCCGTCGCCATGGTAGGAAAATCAAGGTGAAAGCAAAGAAATCTCATGGAAATAATGGTAATAAGGAGAAGAAAAAAGGACCTACGAGTCCAATTTCGGGACAAAAACATAAATCCTTGGTGAGCTTCATGGAATTGAAACAATGGCGATTCGGATCCACGAAATTATATTGAAGAGCCATTATCACCTGGAAGTTCATTGAAGGAGTTACAAAATTAATCAAGGGAGAAAGCTCGGTTATCAGAATGGTTGACCATTATGAAGAAGACGCGAATCGGTTGGATTCCATTGATGGCGGTAACATTCAATCTCGCAAGTTGTTGCTCGATTTTGAGAAAGTTAAATCGCATGTTTCAAGTTCTAGTGAATGCGCTATTAAAATTGATCTAGAGGATGTTCGGGGAAGAAATTGAATATTGGAATTCATACATTTATATGCTATGTGTTTGGGGCTAATCCTCCATTTCTGTTATGGATGGTTTCTTGAGAAGAATATGGGCAAAGAAAGGTGTAGAGAAGGTTATTGTTGTTCGGGAAGGCATTTTCATTGTTAGATTTTATAATCTTGAACAAAGGGAGGAAATATTGAATGATGAATTTCGGTTTTTGATAAAAACCCTCTTATAGTGAAGAAATGGAATTCGAGAATTGAATATACACAAGGAGGATGTTAAAATTGTTCCAATATGGGTACAATTGCCTATGCTTGACTTGAAATATTGGGGTGAGAAGTGTTTATTCAAGTTAGTAGCGAGGAATTGGCAAACCTGCGAAACTAGACCAAGCTACAATCAAGAAAGACAGTTTGATATATGCTAGAATTTTGGTGGAAGCCGGGATGAATCGGGAGTTCCTAGATTATATAACATTTGAGAATAAAAAGGGGTGTTGATGACACGAGGTGTGAAGTATGAGTGGAAGCCAATTCGGTGTGAAAAGTGTAATAGAATTGGTCACTCAATTGTGGAATGTAAGCGGAAGCAATAACGAGACAATGCGAGAGAAAATGGGTGCCAAAATAGAAGGAAGTTCATAATGATGAAGATGCGTTCCAAATGGTTAAAAAGCAAGCTCATGTGGTAACAAGCGAGTCACAACCGAGTGATTCTTGATAATGCATTTGTTGTTCTAGAGGAACAAGAGGTTGGAGAGGACAAGGTAGAGAAGTGTCGGGAGGCACGGACAGGGGAGTAACACATGGTTGGGGGGGGAGCCCTGCCATGGATGGATAATATTTTAAGTTGGAATGTGAGGGGATTAAACAAGAAAAAGCAAGTTGAAGTGAGGAATTTTATAGTGACTCACAACATAAGGTTGTTTAGTCTCCTTGAAACTAAGATAAAATCTCCATCTCTAGGAGATTTTCATCTTAATGTGTGTCCGGGTTGGTGCATTACAACAAACAATCGGTGGCATGGTAATGGCAAAATTGTCTTAGGGTGGCATCCAAGTGCTTTTAATGTGAATGGGATCTTCCGTACCAGTCAACTTATTCATACGAAGTTGAGGGTAACGGATGGTGGGGAAGAAGTTCAAGTGCACATTTGTATATGGCTTAAATGACAAACGGGGAAGAGAAGAGGCGTGGAGAGATGTGGAAAATCGAGGCTATGGATGATACTCCATGGATTGTACTTGGAGATTTTAATGCGCTTATGAGTGTTGAAGACGAGAATTGGACAACTGTTAGAGAAAGAGAAATTTTAGATATGAAGAGATTTGTATGGATAGATGTGGTTCCCCCTCCGAAGCTTAAGTCATGTATTAGGAGTATAAAGGGAATGTAGATATAGAAAGAGAAAGTGAGAGAGAATTTTGACGAGAATAAGGGCACCTTGTTCAATAAATTACCTTTCTCTCGATTTCAAGGAGAGTATTTATAGTGTTTGTGTTACGGTTTTCTTTGCCTTTTGAGGTTACCCTAAATTAAGGGCACTTGATTGGCTAGGCAATTAGAACGTGACACGTGGCGAGCAATGATTGGTAGTTGATCATCAGCGATCATATGCGGCCATTTAATTGGGATTTGGGCCACGAATATTCTTCGGGCCAAAAGGTGGGTTTTGTTCCTTTCACGGTAAAAACTAGGGTTTTAACCATTTGCTTACTCCTTTTGATGGGACACGTGGATGGTCTGATGGATCCATGTGTCTCCGGAGGAGCCGTCGATTATTTAGGCTACAACGGCTTGCATTATCATACATAACATGATAGCGAAGATGAAAGAGATTCGTACTACCTTCATTTAGATCCTCGGGATTATGACCAAGATTTTCGCTCGTCCTCGAGGGCGACAAAACGCCGATAAACCTTTTAGATATCATAATAGTGATAATCGCATCGCAAATTTGCAAATATTTATGAATAATGAGGCTTGAGTACGTGATCAAGATATGCATAGACGCCTCAAGTTGGATCTCGTATAAAATATTTGGCTTAAATTCGGGCGAAACAGACATCAAGCTAGTTAAGGTGTTATGTTATTTTTATTTTTAAAATATGATGTATCAATCTTTATTTTAGAAAAGTCGGTAATGTCAAGTGAAATATTAGTTCTACTTATGCTTTCTGTGTTCATATATTTTGAAGAATGTTTACCCGAAAATGATAAATATGGTGAAAATTGGGATGAATTAAAGGAGAGAGAAAATATGGCGAGTGCGGTAAATAGTAGGAGAGAGAATTTGATCCTAAAGATTGGTCTAACCATTGGGAATAAGAAATTAGAGATTCTTGATTAAGTTGGGTATAAGTAATGTGGAGGAGAGAGAAGTAATAAAACACTTGATGAACCTTTAAAAAGAGTCTAACCATTCGTTTCACTAACTGTCAATAAGATAATACTTCCTCCGTTCTGTTTTAAATGAAACATAGGGGATTGACACGGGGATTTGAGATTTAGGAGAGGAGGGAGATAGAGAGAAATAAAAATGGCGATCCATGTGATGAGGAGAGATAGAGAGAAGTAAATACCAAATAAAGTAACATTTTATTTATTTTGAAATAGTAAAATAATAAGTGTTTCATTTATTTTAGAAAAATAAAATAAGGTAGCGTTTGGGAACCCGGATTTCATTTTAATTGTAGTATTTTAATTCTAAAATTTGAAATCATGTATTTGAATTCCAATTCCAATTTCTCAAACTTGTTTGGGAAACATGGGAATTGAATTCCAATATTTCAAATCTATGTATTTGTTTGGAAAACATTGGAATTGAATTCCGAATTCTAATTCCATGTTATTGTTTGGATAACCTTGTAATTGCATTCAACAAAAAGTATTAAATCCTTAGCAAATAAAAGACATTTGACATTCCAACAATCCAAAATTGTTATAACAAAAGTTATCTCAACATAGAGAGCAACATTTAAGAGTAGTATTTGATAATAGTAACGCAAAACCTCCGATGACATACGAAAGTAAGTCAAACTACTCGACAAGGCACAAGAGTACCCAATCAAGTTTCTCATCCTCCGGTAGCTCTTTCAACATTAGAAACTCGTCGGGATTACCATTCATAAACCTTTTCTTGCCCTCATAATCGATTCCTAGAAATGCCATATACTTCGAGACACGACGGTATGTATCTCTTGACAAGTGGGTTTCGGAGTGTCGTTCATTTTGCTTTGCACATATTCTCCGAAGGACTCGGCAAACGTTGACCGCATCGGCTACACTATCTTTTTTGCGCTTGCGAGAGCCGAAAGCTTGAGTTGGATCCTTCGATGAGCTCTTTCCTTCACCGATCACATCCTCCTCCATGGCGTCCCATTGCTTCATCATGTTGTTACGAACCATCCCAGCAGCTCTATCGCACCAAATAAAGTGCATATATCTTCCCAATTTTCTATGCACTTGTTGCGGTAAGAGAGGCTGCATTTTTGTTCTCCGAAAAAGAGAGCGAGAACATGATATATTATAGCATAAACATTACATGTAATATATGGAATTAAAGTTAGTACTTTTGAGTTGACAAATTTGGCTGGTGTTCAAGTTTATATAAACTTTTCAGCTTGTCACAACATAAAGGTGCATCTCATGTACTACAGAGTCAAATAAATCCTTCATCATATTCATCCACTCATTTCCAACGTACCCCTATTAAAGATAAGAATGTACCATGACACCAAAATTTGTCAATCAGTGTAAAACCAAAACCAACAAAACTGATATTCCATAAGCAAAGGGGAGAGTTCGGTACGAATTCAATGACTATCCTATATTAGATATTCCATAAACATGATAATAACGTAATTTTATGAGCTTAGCAGCAAGGAAAACCAGATTTTTATTTCTCAATTGTACTGAATTGGAGGCAAAAAATAGTTTATTTTTAACACTGAAGTTCATGGCAAAGAGAGAGTTAACATTTTATTCCAAGTAGTTTACACCTTTCAAAATCTCAAAATACAGCACACCATCCACCACCACAGCACACCATCCTCCACCATCGTTGAACCTCAAAATCACCATTCTCATGTCAACAAATGAGATAGTATTGACCCACAACCACAAGATTAATACACGAACTTGGTTCAGTTCACATAATATTATGAGCCAAGAAAATAGAACCGAAAAGCATAGAGTTGAACTTTGTATAAATAAATACCTTAATATATTCCTCCCATTGCTTTACATCTTCCGTTGTAATGACAATCATTTTTCTTGCATCATCCCACTTGAACTTTGTATAAGTCTTAATGTCGGTGATGCAACCATAGTGCTTCTTCCAAAGTTTGGTTCGATTTCTCACATGATCCACATTGATTGGGATGCCCAACTCTTTCTTTAGTTCATCGACAACAGCTTGGTAGGCTTGAGGCTTAAAATCTCCATCTCCTTTTTCCTTGTTGTGGATTTGTTCCAACAAAACCCGGGTGAGAATATCATCCATGTTTGTCTATTCCAAGACACATAGCTTCTTTTAAGAGCTTGCACGGAGTTCCTTCCGTTTGTTGCTCATTACACACTGACAATTTCAAATACAAATAGCTTGGAAGAGTTATACATTGTTCAATAGATTATGCTTAAGCCATATGCAAAAACAAAGCACTTCCTAATGGGATTCTAGAATTTACACTCCCAAAAATGCGCAATCGGCACCAATAGAATATAAAGATTACAAAGATGCTTTCCTTTCTACATGTTTTGCTCCTATTTCAGAACCAATATAATATAAAGAGTACAAAGATGCTTATACAATTGTACAAATCAATAGAGTATTTAATCATATGTCTGTCTAAGCAAGGTCATGAAAAGGATGCTAAAGCAAAAAACCTTGGATCAACAATGGTGGTCTACGGCTCAATCTGTGATGCTAAACTCTAGAACCGGCATAATTTACCCACGAACTTTGTGGTGGAAGAAAACAAAGTCAAATCTCGGTGAAGAGAAACAAAAGGCATAAAAGTTGGTAAGGCTCACATTCTTACTTAAAATTGAGTCTTCATGTAATATTCTGCTACAATTTCAAAAGGCCCGACGATAAAACTAAATTAAAAGAAGCTACTTGCAAAAATATTGAGAGGCTTTCACATGTCCCCGGTACTCTGGTAAATTAAAATATGCTATTACAATATTAAAACTTTACTAGAATGACTAAGGTAAAGGAAGTGAGGCAGCTCCCCTTCGAGCTTGGTACTCCCTAAACATTTTTCTTGCCAATTCATCTCTAAAATCGTTCCATTGAGGTGAGGCTTGTGCCGTTGATACGAAATCCTCCCCTTCATCCTCCAAGATATCTACAACTTCAACATTTAATAAATCCTCGTCCACCTCATATAACAAATTCTCCTCATCCAAATTCTCTTCTCTAACAAAGTTATGGAGAAGCAAAACATGCATTTATGATTCTTACTTGTGTTTGCTTATCGTAAAAGCTACTTTTCCTCAATATAGCCCACCTCTTTTTCAATAACCCAAATGCCCTTTCAATAGTATTACGTGCAGACGAATGACGCAAGTTGAACAATTCTTTATAGTTTGTAGGAGTAGTTCCTCTCCACAAGTTCAAATGGTAACGAGTGCCTTTATATGGTGCCAAGAACCCTTGTGCATTAGAGTATCCCAAGTCGACAAGAAGATACTTATCTGTGACATTAAAAAAAACTATAAGGAACTAAATTGACTATTATTATTAATAGGAGAGAGATTAAATATATTGAGGTTTTTCTTACTTTTGGGAACTTTGAGACCATTAGGTCTTCGGAGGGCATCCCCAGAATGCGAGGATCGGAGGCCGATCCTTCCCAACCGGTAAAACATAATTGAGCCGAAGACTTGGATCACATGTAGCTAGTACATTGGTAGTAATATCTCCTTTCCTATCTCTATATCTAGGTCGATCTTCAACTCGAGCTGTCATCTTAATAGGCGTCCCATCAAGTGCCCCAAGTGCCCCCCTCGAACCACTTCCACTTGTTGTCTCCATCATATGTCACACTAGAATCTACTTGCTTAATATATAACTTACCTATCTTCATCACGGCTTTGAGCACGGTATGGAGCCGACGGCTTACCGTTTCTCCCGAGCAGTGAACACGGCACCAATCGTTCTGTTCTTGAGATCATGTGCGAGAGTATGTAGAAAGAAAGCAACAACTTCTAAGGCTGTCACATTCCTAGTAGTAACTAGACCTCCTTTAGCCACTAAAACATGACATAACTTATCAAAACAACTCCGATCCATACGCAGTTTGCTCTTTACAAATTCTATCATTCATGAGGGAATCCAACCAATATGCTCTTTTCATTGCACGTTCATGTTCATTCCAAGGAATGTCCTTATGCATAAACCTATTATACCATGCTCCCACTACTACCATAATAAAGCCACTAACTATTGCAATCAGTTCCATTTCATCATCATTGTCATCTCTAGTTCGCTTTCTAATAGTAGAAACTTGTTGATCATGAGACATATTGTATCTCGCTATATCTTTGAGACATAAAAATAGCCAATTACCAATATTGTAATAACGCAAACGAGGTAAAATAGCGAGAAAAAGTAAGGCGATTAGGGTAAACACCAAAATCCCTCATTTGATTAAATAATGTTAAAGCTTTAATGGGCATGTTATGATATGATAGGCGATTAATAAGGGAAGTCCAAGTAATAACATTTTTATAACAATCTTCTATATTTGAAAAAAAATATCATCTCAAATAAGTTGCAGACTTACAGTTTGTTGCAATTCAACATTAACCACATATAAATTCCTCCTTTTCAATTGTTAAAAGGTAGCTGTAAGAATCAGGATGATGATTATCATAGGAAATGGGAAATTTGCAAGCTGCAGGTTCTAGCAACAATAAATCCTATCGAGTCCACAAAATTATGCGAGGAAATAGTCAAAGCAAAGGAAAAATCAAGATCTACAATGTCCTATAGTCAACAAGCAAAGTTCTAATATACATCACTTTACGCATATAGGATCATGTGATTAATCATGCATGAAGCTGTTTAATTATCCACTTGTATCATCATGATATATCGTTATCAATCTTGCAATGTAGGAGCAAGTTCATTATTAAGGACCATGTGAATCCAATTGCCTGATTAATTATATCATTAGTCGACTAATAATGCATAATCACAAAATAATAACAGCCACCATAATGTATATTCACATAACACTTAACATTAGTCGACTACTACATCATTAGTACATACCCAACTTTTGAGGAACAAAAACAATACAACCACCATAATGTATATATGAAGAAAACAATAGAGTAATCAAAACAATAGAGTGATTGTGAAATCAAAATAAGAAGGTGAAGAGAAATTAGGTTTGTACCTCACAAAACAAGGGAGAAAAAGAAGGAATGAAGAAGAACAATAGTAGCAACTCGAACAAGGAGACAGCAGCACCACTAACAACCACCACCAGCACACGGACAACAGCGGTAGAACGCCGGAAAAAACGCGCAAAGCAACAACAACAAATGAGAGAGAAACGTGAGCAACAACCCTAATTTCACGAAATTCATGACAATTGCAGCAAAAAAAAAACCAAATTCACAAATTTAATCATGAAAAAAGCAAAAAAAATCATAAACTCAATGATATAGAACCTTGATAATTCAAAAAAAATCTAATTACAGAAGTAGGAAGAAGATTTCATAGTTGAAAAAAGATGAAAAATAATAATTTTACCTTCAATCGAATATTATGAGATCAAGAATCATTCCTTCAATCTTTGATCAACCGCAAAATCATTCTTTCAGTTCTGAAAATCAATCGCATATTTTTTCATTTGAGAGAGAGAGAGATGGGGAAAATCACGAAGCTCAGGGGAGGAGAGTGAGAAAATCGTGATTTTTACGGGTAGGGTTTGAGAGTTGGGTTGGGCTGGAAATTGAAATGACAGGGGAAAGGGGTGAGATTTGGAGAGAGGTTTTTTTAACATGGGTTAGAATTGAATTGAAATTGGCCGAATTTCAAATACGAATTCCACTAGTTAGCCAAACAGGGAATTGGGCCAATTACGTCATTTCAAATGAAATGATGGTTCCCAAGCGTTTTTTGGGAAATCGCCAAATAAGTCGTGAAGTTTAATCGCAGATCGCCGGGGGATATGAGGTGGGAAGCGATCCACTCCTTCATCGCCTCAGCCTCTTGTATAGATGTGTGCTTGTAACCTAGAGGAGTTACTGTATGATGGGTTGATGTCTTTTTATGGTTATTTAATTGATGTGTTCCATGGTAATTAAAAGGAAAGTTGAAGGATATTTAAGTAATTCAAAAAACCACCACTACCTCCTGTGAACTCCACTAAAATCCTTGCTTGTCTGGGCATGGTGTGCAACTGTGCACACTACAACACAAACACCACATCATCAAACAACCAAACAAAACAAAACTCTGCAAATTTTTGCAGAGAAGAAGAAAAAAGAAAGCAAATGTGAATTTCACACCACTATAATACACTACCAGATTTGAGTCACGACAATCAGTAAGTTGTTGTTCTTCTTCTTCTTCTTCTTTTCTTCTGAAATCAAAAAGTTTCTCCAAATTCTATGATGAAGCTTTTTACATCTCTTTAAACAAATGCGCATCTTTTTCTTCAACTCACAAACTTCAATGCCGCTTCTCTTCTTTTCACATTTTCGTTTTTTTATGTTTCCTGAGAAAATTAAATATTTAGTTCTGTACTAGTACTGCCATTAGTAGTTTTTTACGAATTAATTTGTTATTCGCTTCAAAAAAAAAAAAGAATTAATTTGTTATTTTTTGTTTTACTTTAATTAATCCGAATGTTTTTTTGGCAGCGGTGCAGAACCATACTCGTGATTTTAATTTTCTTCTGGGTTTTAGTTTTTATTTTACGTACAATTCATATAATATATTTTTCTTCGGTGCAAATTAAATTCTTCTGATTTTTCTCCGCAGAATTATGGCTGATGTTTGATAATGTAAGATAAAATGAGGATTTTATTTTTTTACCGCTTTTAAGTCTCTTTAATTCTGGTGTCTGACTTCACTTCTTGTTGAAGATATTGAAGCAGACATGGAGTCTTTACTTTTCTTCTTTGACCTCGCTTTTTCCTTTTTCCACTCAAATTCATTTTTTACCAAAATTAAAATCTTTGACGAATTTATTTTTATTTCAGGTAATTATTTTGCTACTGAAGTGAGGTCAAGTGACAATTGTGGGAATTTGAAGCTAAAGATCTATTCTTTTTGGTGTTGAAGAAAATGCATGTTCAATCTTAGTATCAATTTGGAAAAACCTATTTGTTTTTTTCCAATTTCCATCAATCTGAAGCCATAATTTAGTTGTTTTTTTTTTTTTTTGTGAAGATTTGAGAATGTTCCAGAAATGGGGTTGTTTTGGAATTGTTGATTTTGATTGAGATTGTTACTTAGGAGTTTTAGTTTCTGTCCTTGTTTTACTTGAACAAAGAGGAGGAAGTAGTATTGAAGATGGATCACATGGAGGATGTAGCAACAATAGCCCAGCTCACTGGGCTTGATGCAGTGAAGTTAATCGGGTTGATAGTGAAGGCGGCTAACACTGCCCGAATGCACCGGAAGAACTGCCGGCAATTTGCTAATCACTTGAAGTTGATTGGCAACTTGCTGGAGCAGCTCAAGATCTCGGAGCTCAAGAGGTACCCGGAAACCCGGGAGCCTCTTGAACAGCTTGAAGATGCACTTAGGAGGTCATATATTTTGGTCCATAGTTGCCAGGATAGAAGTTATCTTTACTTGCTTGCAATGGGGTGGAATATTGTCTATCAGTTTAGGAAGGCCCAGAATGAGATTGATCGTTACTTGAAGCTCGTGCCCCTCATCACTCTCGTCGATAATGCCAGAGTCAGGGTAAATAATATTTCCATCATTTATGGTTATTGCTTTTTTTTTTTTCTAATTTTTGGTTATTAGATATGTTGATCAATTATAAAGATTTTCTGATGAGTGATGATGGCATGTGAAAAGCATATAATATGGTAAAATGTATTGTTGGGTGTGAGATTGATATGAGTTTGTTAGAATGATTGTGGTATATTCACTATCCCATGTCAATTTGTGGACAAAGCAGTTTAGATTTGATAGGTTGTTCTTTTTTGGTGATAATTTGGACTTTTATGTGGTTGGAGTGTCATTTTGGAGTATTTAGGATTTTGTTTGCTTAATTATGGTATATTATGTTTGCCTAACTGTCTCAATTCTGTGTTGTTGACTTGTCACCTGGATGAAAAGCTTAGGTATGAAGTTGCATGTCTATTGCGGCAAGCACTACTTATCAAAATCCAATTGCTTAGATTGAATATTAGTCCAACCTATATGCTAATTATCAATTTTTCTTTACTAACTTGGAACACTGTGCAGGCTTTGAGAAGGTTGCCTTTGCCTTAGAAGAAAGACGTAGTCTCAGATAAATCTTGATAGGAGTTAGCCTGAACCCATGGTTTCTTAAGCAAGCATAAAAAAGAATCTCTTGACTTCTTGAACATTCCAGAATATGGTGTCACCTTTCTTTATCTGCAAGGCTACTACTATATATATCGAACCCAGATTTTTTTAAAAATGATCTGTAATTTGTAATCAATTGCTTACTCTACTTGTACATTAGGTCTAACATACAAAAAGCGGTGAATTTTTGAAATATTAACCTACTCATTTGATGCAAGAGCATTCATATATAGCTGCTTTCTTGATGTTTGTTGATCAAGTAGTCTCATCTGAAGTAAATATCTAGCATATTTTGAGTAACTGTAAGCTCTCATTTGTAAAATGAGATTGTAATGATGTCGGTGAGGATCATGTTTTAAGATTTGTTCTGTGATGATCATAAGGTGGTCTTCCTAGGAGGCAGTTTATAGAATATCCCCCTAACTTGGGCTATATATGAGCTAATTCTAGGCTTATTTTAGTTAAATTGTTTAGCAAGCTAATTTGTGGAGCTTTACTGTTTATTCATACTTATTTCATAATGTAACAGACTTACGAACTCAAGATCTACAAGGCTAGCTATCTAAAATAATTCTGCTGAATCTTGAGTCTGCCAAATTACAGAATACATATCTGGTTTGTTGGGAACTAACATAATCTTATTTGGCCAAAATTCTTTTTCTGGCCACTTCAATTTTGAATCGTGCTATATAAGACATGACATTATGCTGCTGTAGAAGTGTTCTGGCTTGAATAGTTGTTCATTAGTCTTCCCGCAGAAAATGTACCGTCTAGAAATGATGCATGTGTTGACAACCCTTTGGCTTAAATTATTTCCATCATTTGTGCGTTTTCTTCTTTTCACAATTTCATACCAGTATCTGTCCTTCATTATGTCAATTCTCAGATAAATTCTGATATAGTCATGAATTATGACAGTGAGACATTGTTGGTGTTGTTGCTATATATGCTTATGGCTTTCCTCATTCTTCACATGTTTTTGGTCGTGCGAGTTAATTTATTGACTATGCATATAATAGGAAAAATTGGAATACATCGAAATGGATCAACGTGAGTATACTTTAGATGAAGAGGATCAAAAGGTGCAGCAAGTGATTCTTAAACCAGATCCCTGTGAAACTGATACTGTGGTTCTGAAGAAGACTCTTTCTTGTTCATACCCGAAGTTTTCCTTCGATGAAGCACTTAGAAAAGAGAATGAAAAGCTTCGTTTGGAACTCCAACGCTCGCAAACTAATTTGGATATGACTCAGTGTGAAGTCATCCAGCGCCTGCTTGATGTTACTCAAACTGCAGCTGTGGTCTGTGAAACAGAAAAGAGTGCATCGGTGAAAAGTACCAAAGACAGCCCAGCCTCCTTATGCTAATGAAACATACTCCTTTGATGGAACCTCCCTCAAGAAAAATGAAATTTCCAGGTACATATCAGTTATAATTGGGAGTTTGGGACATGTATTGGGAAATTTTATATTACATGACTTGCAAGTTGCAATTACTAATTTGTTTGTGTTGCTAAATATCATCTAAAGAAGATAATGATCCATTAGTGCAAATTTCTTTATTCATGTTTTGTAGAGACCAAATTCTTAAGAAATATTATGGCCCATAACCTTGCTCATGCTAGGCTTAGGTATCACCTTTTGTTAAAATGTTGTATTTGACGATAGGAGGAAGATTGAAGTTCTCAATACATTCTGCTTGTCTTGCATTTGTTTGTTTCTTGTAAAAATGCTTCTTTATGATCAATAGTTTTTGTTTTTTTTCTATCTTTCGGTCTGGGGAAGTTGATGGTATAATATTGTAATCTCGCTATTGGGCTATATGCAATTCTCTTTCTTGGTAGATAAGGAAAACAAGTTCACTTGGTATGGATGGATCCCTTGACCACAGGGATCAGAGGTGGGAGCAAACCACCGCTCCGCACCTCACTCCTCAATTGGGCTGTATGTATAACTTTGTAATCTCGCTATTGGGCTATATGCAATCCTCTTTCTTGGTAGATAAGGAAAACAAGTTCACTTGGTATGGATGGATTCCTTGACCACAGGGATGGATCAGAGGTGGGAGCCAAACCACCGCTCCGCACCTCACTCCTCCAATTGGGCTGTATGTATAACATTGTAGATTTGTTGCTTCTTTCTTCAGGGTCTTGTTTGCAGATGATCTTAATAGGAATAGCAGCATGATATTTCTGATGTCAACTGAAAATTTAAACTTGACAAGTTTGATTTTGACAGTATGTTTCTGTGCCTCATAGAATTTTTACATGTAGATTGAGTTTCTTCCAAACTTGACATTGGTTTCTTGATGCAAAAGGTTGAAAGTCTGACTTTTTTGATAAAGAATTACTAGAATGTGTTAGTGATCCAGGCATTTATTTACCATTGTAGTGATTTTGCTTTACTGCTTCAACAAACTGGGTAATATAGTTGCCCGATGGTTGCACATTTTCTTAGTGTTTACACTTCAGCTTTGGAAGTTGGAAGTGCCTGATATTCTGTCCCCATGCAGGACTGCCTCTACAGTTTCTTCAAGGCGTGATCTTCTGTCAAACCCGAAGTTCACATCACCACGGAGAGTGGCATACTGATTTGCTGGACTGTTGTGCAGAACCTTGTCTATGTATGCATCACACATTCACACACATCTATTGCTTTTGCTATGGGTGATCATGATCTAAGACTACAACTTGCATTTTTCAGTTCTATCATAATGCGTGATAAATTTTCACGGTTTGTTTAAATCTGTTGTAAATACATCATCGCTAACCACTGGCAGCCTTTTTCTTCTACAGGTCTAAAGACTATCTTCTATCCCTGTGGAACATTTGCAAAAATCTCCACTGTGGCAAATAATAAATACATGTGTAAGTATCATTGCAAATAGTATATATGCTAGTCACACATTTTATAGCATATTTCTGGTGTTAAGAGATATATTACACTTCAAATCCTGCTGATGACTTTTGATTGAGCAGAGGTTGCATATACGTTGTCCTGCTTTTAAAATAGTGGTCTCTTTGCTCTATGGAATTTTGGTTGCATAACCACAGTGCCGCTGCTATGTATTTCGTCTAGATGGGCTTGTCATGCTAACATATTCTTGTTTTTTGACTGCGAGTCGATTGGTGATCTCATGAGACAGTAAATCATCGTTTTGTCCAAGGTCACATGTCCACTCTTTTTATCCTATAATGATGCCATTACACAAGTATTCTGGAAATTACTCTGCCATCTTTCTATAGTAGTTGTATACATTACTTGTACTTTGCATAAGTTGGGCACACCCTGTCTGTGTCTGAATTATTATCTGTGAACATTCTTCTCTATTCCTTGCACAAATGTATCAGTGTTAGCTTCAAGCCTTCAATTTCTAGAAGTTGGGTGATATTTAGGAAGAAAAATTATGCTTACAAGAATATTTCAATGCTATAAACAGCTTCTGCTGAAGCCTGTAATGACTTGGTGGCCTATTCTCTGATACTCTCTTGCTGTTGCTACACTTGTTGCGTCAGGGGAAAGCTGCGCAAGATTCTGAACATTAATGTAAGTTCCTACTTTTTATACATGCTGAGAATGATTAGCATTATTTAGTGCCGAATTTCTTTTCCCATGAGTCATGATGACTCATGAGAGAAAGTGTTGAAAGATGGAGAATTAACTGTTCTTTGCCAAGCATCATTGTGTTAATATCCAGGTCTATTCAGAATGAAGCTTGCGAAGCTTAATGTGTCCGTCCTCTTGCAGGAGGCGTCTTTGACGATTTTCTCTCACACCTCATGTGTTGCTGCTGTGCCCTTGTTCAAGAATATCGTGAAGTTGAGATTCGTGGAGTTTGTGGTAGGTAGAATTATAAATCGTTACTCTTACGTTAATTTCTTTATTCCTGTTTTCTGCTTGGTAAGGAGAGCGCCATACTGGGACCGGAACCTCACACAGGTCAACCAGACCAACCTAACAAGCAAGACCCCTTTAGGTGTGGGTGTGGGTGTGGGGGTAATAGGAATTCCCACCTTCCCTGGCGGGGTTTGGATCTCACATTATGCAGATATGTTTTTGTTGGTTTTATTAAGCAAGAGAAATTATGCTCAAGTTTCTCACCCAGATAGTGAGTGACCACTTTTGTTTCATTGGATGCTTGTATTACTCGTGGTGGTTCCTGGTTGTGTTACCTTAAAGAATAAGAAAAATGTTATAGGAAACAATATGACAGAAGGAAGTTAATACTGAATGTGTTCGCTTTTATATATCTCATGTATCATTCTCACAAGCGCAAACTCGCAGGTCATGAAAAGACGAAAACAATTCCGCCCCATCTCCCAATTCATGGAATCGTGAGGGCGCCGATGATATAAATAGTGGTACCTGGAAGTACATGCATGTTTAGTCTGATACAGAGGTAAATATGGCCATTGCCTCTGCTATAAATATATATATATGTGTACTTAAAATCATTATATGACCCTGACTGACTTCATGTAGAGTTTCATTTCCTTGATGATGCTCATGATGTAAACGTAGAGAGGTTTTTCAATTGTTAAGAGTGTGAAGATAGAGTTAGTAAGAGTCAATTCTTTTGTTGTTTTCCTTAATGTTGTTTGGATTTGTGTCTTGTAGATTGAATACGCCTGTTGGTCAAGTTTATCCATCTTTATAAAATTGAATTTTTATGTTGGTGGCCAATGCTTCAAATGAGCTTTTTAATAATATGGGCAAAGAGGAGTGGCTGCTGAAAGCTTGACTTAGATTACCCCCTCCCCTCTTTTTTTTTTTTTTTTTTTTTTTTTTGGGTATTAGATCACGAGTAAAGAGTAAAACATCTTAATGTACAAACTTTCTATTTTTTTTCACTTTTTTGTTTTTTGAAATTTTAATTTTGTTGCCATCAAGACGAAGTTTACTTTTCTATAGTGGCACTAGCACCTGGCTGTTTAGTAAAATTTGCACGCATTGGAGTTTGGAGGCTCTGAACTACCCAGCACAACTGGAAGAAAGAAGCAGAAACTTAACTATAGATAACCATAAATTAAGGCTGCTCTACAGCATTGATAAGAGGTAGATAGATGAATCTTATTATTCACCAAGAAGATAGAGGTTGAGCAGTAATATGTTGAGGAGCCCGCCAATGGATGCAATCGATGGCTTGTCAGTGATGGAAAGGGGCTGCGAGGTCCATCTATGTCGCTGGCGAGCCTTCTGGCAAAAGAAATTTGGGGTACTAACTATGCACGGCTGTGATCAAGGAACCTTCAGAGAGAAAGCGCGGACGCTTGTATACTGCTTTTGTTCGATCATTCCTTTTTCCTTTTGAGCCTCTCCCATCCTCAGTCAGTCCTCTTCGGATTACTTTTGCTCTATGACAGGTGGGGCAGCTAACATGCAGGGAAAAAAAAAGGAGTTTAAAGGTTACTACATTCTAATTGATGATTCCATCACACGCAAATAATCATGAAAAGTAAAACATATTGTCATGATAAAGGGAATATCGAAAGTGTATTTGAAGAGAGATTTTGGAGGACATGGTTTGTGATACTTGTCACATAGGCCCAGAACTTGTTTT